>JAGFNQ010006170.1:0-226113 GCA_024364735.1 Boesenbergia rotunda
CGATCGACGTTGATCATTGGGTTTTTGGAAATGAACTTCTAAGAGCATCACTAATATAAGATTTAAAAAAAAAAATTATAAAATCCAAAAAAAATCAATAAAGTCGTCTTTAACGAGTATTAGGTGAAATTTGAAGTTTTAATTCAAAAATAGATTTGAAAAATCAAATCTATTTTTTCGGATAGTAGGAACAAATAATTAATGATATAATAATATTAAATGTTTGATCTTTTTAAAATAATTAAAAAATAAATTTGAAGTAATTGATTGTAATATTTTATTTTATGAATAAATAGTAATGATCAAAATTATATTTTTTTGAAAATAAATATATTTGATAAGTTAACAAATATACAAAGGACTCTAATTAAAATAATATTTATAAATTAATAGATATTAAATGAAAGTTAAAATTTTAATTAAATTAAAAATCATAAGTTAATCAATTTATTAATTATAAATAAATTAAATAAAAAAAACATAATTATTTAAAATATTAAATAAAAATAAAAATTAAATTAAAAATTAATGATTAAAAATTAATTTATTTAAATATAATTATATAATTGTTATATTTTTAAAATAATTAAATATAATTATATTTTTTATTAATCATAATTATTTATAATAAATTATAAATAAATTAAATTAAAAAACATAATTATTTATATTTATTAATTATAAATTATAAATAAATTAAATTAAATATCTAATTATTTAAAAAATTAAATGAAAATTATATAGAGATATTAGATTAAAAATAATAAATAAAGATAAGTAATTTGTAATGTAGGGCCAATAAAAAAGTTATACGGAGATTATTTTTTATTATGTAGAGAATAGTAAATTTTTATACTTGTGATGTAACATTGAAATAATAAAAATTACAAAAAAAATAATTGAGAGCTTTAACTATAAGGGATGTCCTAATAATAGTAGTGAACAAGCTCACCTCGCTCCGAGACTACAATAAGATTTAAACGGTTGATATTTATATGAATGATTATTTTAATAAATTTTAGAATTAATTTTGAATCCGTGTAAAATATCTCGTTAAGTATACGAACTTTTTCATATAAAGAGTCATTGTGCTATGATAAAATAACTTCATGATTTATCTATCTATAATTGGGACCCATAATATTGGACAATTTGAAATGAAGGTTATCAAATATTACACCAATATGATGAAATAATAAATAATGGACAAATTTTCTAAATAATGAGAGTTCAAATATACTTGAGAAATTAAAATTATCTGTGACACTAAATTGTCCGCTATCATTAATCGAGTTTTCCAATTTATTTTGATGATTAATAAAATTTTTTTATATGATCAAATTAGTCTTCTATAAGATTAATAAGTTGTATAAACTGAATGCCTAATTATTAAAATAAATAAATAAACTCACCTCAAGTTAGGATAGTTGTCTTACAGGAAAAAAGGCGGCCCTTAGTTAGATTCGGCTCTTTCAGGTTACACTCCTCAGGTGCTTTATCTAAGTAGTAAGATTTGCACAAAATCAAAATATCTTCACTGATGCTGAATATAATAGTAAATTATATTAATTATGTTTCAAATTTTTATTTATTTCATATCTTGAGACCCAAAAAAAATAAAAACTACTCTAATAATTTATGAGTTCCTTTTTAAAAGCATCCAATGGAACCAATTTTATGACCGATCTGGTCGGGGATGGGCATAGACAGTAGTCCCTATCCAAACCAGCTTAGAAAGTTTAATGGGTTTGTACTTTGTATTTATTGGCGAGGGTTTGTCCTAAATGAAATTTGAAAACATTGAAACTAAATTGATAACGTACTAAATGAGATACCATATGCTTTGCTATTGATGGAAACATTCCTATATATATTAAATGGCAGCGAGTATACGAATATGACAGGTTCGATTTACTGATTTATCTCATTTATAGAGATGAATTGAATTGCCTCTAAAATAGAACTATAATCCTCGTATTGCTAAAACAATTGTATACAAATTGTTGAAGGTACTTTATCTATCAACGAGTTGCAAACGGGAGAGCTGTGATATGCACACACAAATTTGGCGTGCAAAAAACTGAGCCTGCCATACTAGAATCTCAAGAAGAGGTTAGAATAACCATGTTAGGGAGAAAATCGGATGTTAGACAAAATTGTGAGTAGGGTATTCTTTCTCATATCCATTGTAATCATAGTATAGCCGTTCTCCACGATATATATCACGGCAAGCAACAAGCAAGACCCTGCACTCACCATCTACATTATATCTTACACATTTAAGGTTCTGTTTCTTCCGACCATCCCTGCCGAAAATCAAGTGTTAGATGCAAGTCTCGGATCTGAGAAGTTGTAATAAGCATTGCACTAGGAAAAAAAAGGCAGATTGGAAGAAAGATGAGAGCTTACCGAGTGTGGTTGTTTATACCATTAATGAAACGAGAAATATTTCCACGTTTATCAGGACAGATCACTAAAGTATCAGAAGGGTTAGTAGCTAGAAGAAGCGTCATCATGCTATCGCAGTCATCGTGTTCCCGGTTTTTCAAGTAGTCCACGTCGCCCGTATACTCAGCTACAAGTGTCATGTCCTTTATAAGACCATCAGCCTGGACAGTAAACCTGTATTAATTAAAATTGTTTATTTTATTTTCTGACTTTCAGACAGTAATTAAACTGAAACTGCGGTTGTAGTATTTGATCAACAGAATTACCCTTCAATTGGATCAAAAACTACCGAGAGAGGAGGACATTCTCCTCTTTTATGCATTGTTTTGCAAAGCTCCAATGCCTCTTTATCTTCCCTCGGAAGGACCTTTGGAAGAATAAATACCGTCTTGCATATATCTAAGGGCAAAGGAGTTTTCTTTTAAGAGGAAAAGAGTTTCATACCTGCATGCCACCTTTTTCTAAATTTGCTTGGTTAGAAGATCTATCGACCATTGTAGGTAAATAAGTCAGCTCATTACTGAATTCCATGTTCATTGCTGTTAATGCAGCAGCAAGAGAACCCATTTGTTGAAGTCGCATAGCAGGATCTTCTGTAGGATTAAATGGCAATAATCGTCGTCTTCTCTTCTTGTACATAACTATGGAACGTCTCTTGCGCTTCTTTCCATCTTCAAAAAACCAGTTTCACAATATCATCATAGTAGACAGACAATACAAATAAGCCGGGCAAATAGAGATTGAAGCTTCTCAATGAAAACATCACGTAGAAAATAAGAGAGGGATCAATACTACTCAAAAGGAATATTAAAGAACAAGCAAGTATAGTTTGCAAACGCTTGGGAATATTCTGAATAGTAATGCTGATGATCATTGATGAACCAAGCTGCATGATGTGTTGTTAGGTTGCCCTTGAGGAACTAAATCCTCTTCAAATACAAATAACATGATGACGAAATGTGCAATTGTTATAACAATTATCAGTTAAATAAATTTATAACTTATAAAGGCTGCATTAAGTAGAGAAAAAGGACCCTAAATACATTAGGTTGTGGCTGGAAAACTTGGCTGAGGCATAATCAGTGCATTACAATTTTGAGCATAATATGAAATACATTGTATAGAACCTGAGCAATAAAGTAAAACCAAAGAGGTAATAATAAGGACAATTACTCAAAATGCAAAGATAAGTACTCCATACCTAAATTGCCATCTAACACTGGATTTTGACAAAGATTGAAGTGTCCTAACGAGTGAGTTCTCCTTTTTTTTTTCTTTTGCCAAAAATGACACACTCATAACTTTCAAATATTTATGAAGAAAGATTTCATAATATAGGATGCTTTGGTATGCATGAGTAGATGAAAGGCAATATCTTCGGAGGGCCCTGTATCTCTCTTTGAACCATTTTGAATCTTCTCATTGATTTCCAATTTTTGTCCATCAGAGACTTTCCCATGCCTAAGAAAGAGGAGATACCTCATATTTTGTTTAGTTCCCACTTCACACTTGCACTCATGCAATTCTAGGCAAAGCGTTGTTTAAGATGTGGTCCCATATATTATCATGAGGCCCTCGGAACATTCCGTTCCTATCATGAATAGTTTATTTGTGAACGTATAAAAAACAATCGTTTGGCACAGACACACATGACTTAAGTTAACTCCAACAATCTGTATTTTTCCATTGTAAATGTCGCAATGGGTCTAGATTGAATCTAAACAGTACCAAAGCTATTCAATAACAAATATAGTTTGTCTGAGAATACATGCACATAACTTAAGCAAGAATATTCAAACATAGCTATTATCTATTAAACACCCAGCTGCTCATCACAACCAGCTGAGCTATATTTGAACAAGCACCCTAGAGCCACCCTAAATTCATGAATTCTAGTTGTTCGCCATTGAAGTCTAGTTGTCATTGTAGTGTGTATCCAGAGGGTGGGCAAGAAAACCTGATACAATGAATACCTAATTTGATGAGAACCAACTCGACAAGAAAATTCAAATTATATCAGTTCCTGGTGGATCAGTTCTTGGAAATTCTTTTTATCAAACTAGGATCTCCAATTCAAGTTTTTAATTGTATAAATTATATGACTTTCCTAATGAGTATAAAACTCAGTAAACACCTAATTAATCTGAGTAATTTACTCCAACAGATATTGGCAGGTCATCACAATCAGCAGCACTATATTTCAATAACCACCCTTAGCCATCCTAAATTTGTGGCTAAATATGGTCGTGATTGAATTCTAGTCTAAGGGTGGCCACAAACCTAATCCAACTGGATACCAAATTCAATTGGAAATGAACCAAGAAATTCAGGTTATATTGGCTTTTGGTAGATCAGTTCCTGCATCAAGAAAAAAATTATAAAATTTGCATCGCGAATTGGTTTTGGAACCCGACTCAAAGTTTTTAATTGTAATAGCATATAATTTTTGTTATATGAGTATAAATCTCACTAAATTACATAGTAATTTATTATATAACTCAGTAAATTACCTAACTAATAAGAGTCATCTTACTCCAATAATTCACTTTAAATCTAATAAGTATATTTAGTAATATAACTACAATTATGAACATTTTATGATTTACAATTCATTTCTGTTGTGATTCACATATCACGTTGTGATTCTTATATAACTAGAAATGAAAAGAATCATGATGATTTGGCTAGATTAAATACGATCGAATATGAATCTTATTTTATACAATTTTAAAAATAAGAAATAAAACCAATCAAAAGTAACCAAGCCCTTAAAGAACTATCAAACCTAATATATTAGAAATTAAACCAAATTTATTATAAAAGAAGAAAGAAATAATGAATTTTATATTATATGGTAGAACGAGCACATTCGTACACCGAGCCGCCCTTTATGGTAGAAGGAGCACTCTCTAAGACTTTCAAAGAGATCTAAAAGTTGTTCCATTTGTAGTATTATAATAGATTATAAAGGACAAATAGAGTGAAATCTCAAAATCATGATAAAACAAAAAATCTTATCACTTGGAGACACAAAATAAACCATAGTCAACACTGACTACACACCTAACAATGATGGAGAAGAAAAAATCTTGTTTATTTATTGATAGACTTTTCTATGTGCAAAACATTTAAAGAGGAAATTCCTTATTGTTTGTTTTATTTAATGGAATGAATTAAATAATAATTTGTAGATTGTCATTAGTCGAAAATATGAAGCTTTATGAAAACGTCAATTTACTTTCATCTAAACATCCCTTTATTTTATAAATTTTAGAGAGCAAAATTATTCTAAATAAAGTAGAATTATTTTTTTAACATATTTTAAAATTTTCATCTAAACCTTATGATTCATGACTTAATAGGTTAACAATTTGAAAATTTATGATTCATGATACGACCCATAATTAGACAACCTTGATATAACAACCCTTGATATTTACCTCTCCTACTCATAACACCAAACAACATGGCATGCAGATAGAATCCATTAATGATTGAATGGCGCATGGACTCTCTCTTCAAAATTTCAAACTTGAGTTTATAGACTGAGAGAAAGTGACTTATGAAGGTTGTGATTGTGCTCTAATTACTCGATATGGTGCAAGCAAAACTATCATATTGTAGTGTATCAACAAAACCTTACCTTAGGTGTCTTTCCAATGCAATCCATATGGTGACTATGGATTTTTGTGTGATTTTCTTTTCTATAAATTTCTAAGGTAAAGTAGGGAACTATAGTTTTTCCTTTTTTTTTCTTATCCACTTGTACACAAACTCTTGACTGATCCATGTTGCCTTAAATGACCTCATATTCCCTTGAATCACCTATTTTCGCTATCCCACAACCATTTACTTTGTTATAATTTCATCTCCTCCGCAAAGGATGTGAATCTTCATGTTACCTCTCCCCTCTAACTGGGCAATGAAACTTCAAAAAGTTTTCCTTCTTTCCAAAGTTCATTTATCTTACAACTTATTTTACCCTTTATCCCATCTAGCACTTCTCAATTCTGCACTTTCAGACAAGCTACCTCGACTGCCCCAACCATCCATTTGGTCTTCTTGGTTGTGGCCATTACCACTTATTGCCCTCAACTATAATACAAGTAGCTCATTGACCATACCAGTGACTTCCAAATGCAAGATCACTACCACCGACTGCAGGAGGAAACAGGGAACACAAACTTGATTCAACAGAGCGCCACCAACAATTGTGTAGCACTGATCATCAGCCTTCAAATACATTACTAAACAGCACATAGCACAAGTCATTCCACACAACCAGCAAACATTTACTCTTTCAATGTAGCTCATCCATCACATCGTGAGATGACTTCAGCAAACCCCACCTGAGCAACCCATGGTCAAATCCAGCATCAATGTCTCTAACATAAATGGGCATTAACTTGAAAAGTCAGAACATTGTCTCTGTATTTACCTTCGGTTTAATCAATATAGGGAAACATAACAATCAGTTGTACCCCTCGTCAATGTGACCTGTATGACATCCCTCTTCAATAGTAAATTTTCTAGTAACCTCTTCATTAAGCACTACTTCCTGCGCACACCACTACAAATAGAAACCACCATAGTTCGATCACAACTTTACTTATCTGTACAGTATGCCGTTGCTAGCAAACAACCAGATTGCTCTCCTTTACATATGCCAGCACAACACACCTCTACCTCTGTCGTGACAACATCAACCCATAGACAGTCTAATTTGTTAGAATTCACCCTACACTATTCTAATGAACCATCATTTCTGGGACTCCCTGCGGTGCCCATAAATTAGGAGCCACTCAAGCGGAATCCCACTAAATTAAGAGCAAATATCGACGGAAATAAAATATAGATAGACACGGAAAGGCACAAGGAAGTCTACGGTACAATTGTTCCCATAATTACATGGGGAAAATAGCCAAAGAAAACTAAGAACAACACATCCTCATTGAGAATGACACAAGCAGTTTGATAAATAAGATAATCACCTTGGGAGAGGCAACATTTCTCGTCGTTGGCCATTTGAATCCTAAAGAAATCAATAATCTTTGTTTGCACCAACGGAAACCCTGGAATCCACAGATAAAATGCGAATCAATATCCTTATTCCCTTCATCCTCGAATCCATAATACCTATGCCGATATACTTTTAATCGATCTTTCTCCTACGCAGCTAGGGCAGAACCAGGGCCCAGATGGAACTCTAACGACGATCGGCCGGAGGCAATAGAGGTGGTACCCCTGGTCGCAGTTGTCGCACAGGAGTATTTCCTCCTCTCGATCACCGGATCGGCACTCCTGGCAGCGTAGGTCCCCGTAGTATTCACCGACGATGGGGGCGGCAGGCAAAGCCACCCGCATTATCTCCTCCATCGAACGGAACTTCTTCGGCGCGGACGGGGAAGGCGCCGCCGTGCGCTTCCGAACGCGGCAGTTCGACCTCGTTTTTCCAGCGGCGGAGCAGGATGAGGGCGGGGCCATGGAGAGAAGACCTGACGGCGATCGATGGACCCGTGGGAATCAGACGCGCACCGAATCAAAAGCAGCGTGGAGGGGCATCCGATGGACTTGAAGGGGAGGGAGCAGACAAAAAAGGAAAGAACCTGGAGAGAAGGGAGATGTCTGTGTGCGGAAATGGAGGGGTGCTAGCGGGAGTCCGGAGACGGCGCACGATAAGGTCGCAGGACGATGCGATGTTAGTATTATCTAACGTGCGCTTGGTTGATAGGTTAACATTCAAGTTTCTAGAAGGTTCCAAATTGGGTCTACTAGTTTTGGTAATCTAATTAACAAAATAAAATTTGAAATTTAAATGTAAAACATAATATAATAAAATTTACATGTTTAACTTGCACTTCATTCCTTTCTCAAATTGGTCCGAATGAAATAAATAAATAAATCGAACTAAAATTTAAATTTAAGATTAGTTTAATTATACAAAATTAACAAGTCATTAAAAAGTTGACTGAGGATAAACTAAATCATATCTAAATATAAAATTCAAATTTAGTAAAAAATTAACTGTTATATAAATCTGTACATTTTATATTATTAATCAATTTGAATACCACTTTTGTATACCAACTCTATTTTCTTTTTCAGATTTTTTTTAAATTGTATCTCATTTAAATTATAAATGAGATGTAAAATAACTTAGTTTAATTTAATAAATAAATTAGTACCATAAATGAAACCAAAATACAAAGAAATAAACTCATTGGAGTAAAAAAGAAATAAACAAAAAATATTTTATTTTTTAAAGTCAGTTACAAAATGCAAGAACTAATTGCATAATTTGTATTCATTATCATCTAAATTTTTTTTATTTTATATAAAAGTTAGATTATAGAGAAGTAAAAAAGTTATTGTAATTTATAAAAATTAATTTAAATGAGAGTTATTATCAACATTAATTTTATAATTATTCAAAATATCAAGTGCTAAATGATTTTTTATATTTAGAAAGATTAATGACTACAAAATCAACCTTTTCATTTTTAATTAATACATTTTCAGTTTGTATATATTTATCATTCACTTTTTTTCTTTTATAATTAGGCAACCATTTAATCAAAATTAATTAATATTTTAATAATTTTAAAGCTATTTCCTTTTATAATAAGTTCAACAATTTTTAATGCCATTAAAATTTTAAAATCAATAAATGCCATATAAGATTCCTCATAAACATTACTGTTTTTTTATTATAACGCCTTACGCCTTATAAGTTTTATAAAAAAATCAAATCTTCGTACAAAATCTGAGTAATATTAAATTTTATAAAATATTTAAATGTTCAAATGAAAGAAATTCAATAAAATAGATAACGGTTAATTAAAAAGTAATATTTAAAACATTATTAAGAATATGAATATTTTTGGTACATTGAAATTTTAATATGGTATAAATTTTATATTATTTATATTAAAATTTTGATATTATTACAATATACCGATACTAAATCTACCGATATCAAAAAAATTTGACACTGTATAATATTATATATATCAAAATTTTTGATATAATGATAATATTGGTATTATTCGATATATTTTGATACGGTACATGATGTATCAAATTTTTAGTATTTTCTCATCCTTATTCAAATATCCTTCAACTTCATTATTAGAGGTAAATTGACATTTCCGGGTAATATTTCTACTCTAGTGTTTGTTGTCTTGAATTTTAGAGTTTTCCATAGAGATTGAGGGATCAAGTAGATCAAGATCCTTGTATTGATCCAATGATTGAGGCATCAGGGTGGCAAAAGACGAATCGCTCGCCCTCAGCGTCCCCGCCAACCCATCCCAGGGCCAACACCCCAGCGTCCCCGCCAACCCATCCCAGGGCTAACACGGAGGAGGTAAATCACGAAGGTTACTAGCCCGGATGTTGTGGTTAGCGCGTAGGGAGGGTGGGCATATTGACTTTTGCCAGGATTTGACCCCAGACCTCTTTGTGGCAACACCCACACACTAACCATTAGTCCATCCCGTAGGCACTAAAATGTAATGGGTAAACTTTTTATAGTGACTAGCCCCACCGTCGAAACGGTCCTCTTTATCAGAAATCCCCTTCCGGGATTTCTGGAGACATAGTATCACTGATTGATAAGAACATAATTATTGGAATAAAATCGAGCATATTATTTAAATAATATCCCGCATATTATTGGCAATAATATCTCAGTCAATAAATATTAGTCACTAAGAGAACTCAAACCCGGAACCTCAGATAATATATGTCTCCATGCTTATCATTTGGGCTAAGACACTTTGACAATGGTAGTACATGCTCCCTAGACAATGAGGATTCTGTTGGAACGAATTCTGAATTTATATATCGTGTTTCTACAACTCTTTATACAATACAAGATTAACATATATTTTATCATTTAACAATTAAAATCAAAGGAGTGTTTGTATGGATTTATGAAACAAACATAAATATAATTGTTTCGGAAGTGAACGACAGGGATGACGAATCATCAAAGCACAGTCTACAATGACGATGATGGGAAGAAGATGTCGGCGTCTGCGAAGTTAACACGAGCATAAAGGGGATGTACGGGAAGAAGTTTCGGTGGAGCCCTCTCCGATGCTCAAGTCAAAACTCCTTTTTGGGGAGAAAAATGAGGAATCAAAAATTTCTGAATTTTCCAAACTTATCCCCTTTTACCTGGGTACTGAAGCATTTTATATACCTGACGCTTTCTCCCCACGTATCCCCACCTCCCCCTCCACGTTTCTTAGTCATCGGTTACTTGACAGCAGTTCTCTTCTGGTAATGGCCACCGTGACTATTAAGGCCCTAATTACCATGCGTTGTAAATAATAATTATCTGCTGACTTTCCTGTTCTAGAAGGAGGAGAGGGTACTTGAAGCTTAGCTTTCTTATCCCTACGCTACTCTTTGGGTTGCACTCTTCCGAGTCAGTCTCAGAGTCTGATATCCCGGGCTCACCTTAGTGTCTTCCTCCATTCTCCCGAGATAGTCTCGATAGCCCGATCCCCGGTCTGACCTCAGGGGCCTTTCTCCATTCTCTTGAGTCAATCTCGGAGTCTTATTTCCCGGACTGACCTCGGGGGTCTTCCTCCATTCTCCAGAGATAGTCTCGGGATATCGATCCCCAATATGATCTCGGGTCACTAGTTTAGTGGGTCCTGCCACGTAGCTTTCCCGTGCCACATGTCCCCCCTGATTGCTCATCCCTATTATAACTCCCCCCTCCTTCAAGTCTAATCGAAGGAAGTGAGGCTGATTGATTAGGCTGGTGGCACGATGAAAGGAAGCGCAATATCTGCGAGGCCCATATTACCATTCCTTCTTCCTTAACGACTTGGCAGGTCCTAGGAATCGAAACATTTATTACTTGGCCCAAGGCGGTCATTTAAGTTAATCCAAGAGTCCTTACGAGTTTCAAGGTCATGTAATAATGACTGTTCATCACCCATTAATGGTGCATGGGGTATCATAATGGCGAGAGAGTGTTCCTGTGAATAGATTACCGTTACGTGGCAGGGTCCTTTTTACGTGATTTACCTCTGATACACTTAATCGGGTCATACCAATCAACCGCTATAATGAACTGCGATGCCTTGAGATTTGCAGTTCTCATCATCCACGCGTCGTGCATCTATTCCTTCGCACGATAGCTACTCCTTCCCTATAAAAAGGGGAGGCGAAAGTTGTTGAGGCAATCTGTGGTCCGGAGTGACCAAGTGTTTTGATGTTTGAGCAAAGGGTTTAAGAAAGGTTTACCCTTGTGTTCTTATATGTGTTTGTTGAGTGTGCAGGTTGTACATGTTACACATATGGACTTGGCTGGACGGCATCAGTACGGTGAAGGGTGGCATGGAGACAAGCTGGAGGCTTGTGTGCACCCGAGGGACCTTGGAGAGCAGGGACGATGAGCTGATGGGTGCGGACTTCGAGGCATGGGTGAAGGATTGCATGGAGGCAAGCTGGAGGCTTGCGTGCATCCGAGGGTCGGGAGCCGAAGATGAAGAGGGCGCGAAGGCAACAGTCGAGGCTGCGGATGAGGAGTCAGTCAAGTCGTGAGGGTACGAGCGTTGTGTGATTGTACTCGGGGAATCCTAGGGGTCAAGTGTTGAGGGAAGTGTACTCGGGAAGGGAAACCCTAGGTGTGTGAGTGGGGCAGTCGACTGCCTGGGAGGCAGTCGACTGATAAAACTCACAGAATGATTTCAGGGCTGGACCAGTCGACTGGTAAAATGGCAGTCGACTGGTAAAATGGCAGTCGACTGGTAACCCCAAAAACTAGTCGTTGGCTAGCAATTAAGGCTAGACCAGTCAACTAGTAAATTGGCAGTCGACTGGTGGCGAGGGTTTCAGCCCGAGTCCTATTTAAAGAGGGCTTCGTGGTGGCTGAGATTCTTGACGAATCTTGTCTTGGTTAAAGGTAAGATAGTAGACTTTGTGCTCAGCGCTTTGTTTGAGTTTGTGGTGAGTTTCTCCACCCACAAGGAGCGACGAGAACTAGCCGGAGGTTGTCCGGGGATTGATCCGCCAAAGGATTCTTGGATTAGTCACCCGTCCGGGTGGATACCAAGTAAATCTTCCGTGTTAGCATTGGTTAGTATTTGTTTTTATTGTTTTTGTATATTCCGTTGTGCAACTAACCGTGTAGGAAGAAAAGGGGTTTGAAAATCGCTATTCACCCCCCTCTAGAGCACGCCGATCGATCTATCAGTTGGTATCAGAGCGAAGGACCGCTCTTGATCGGACTAACCGCCGAGGGAGCACACGCTAGAGGAAGAAGAACAATGGAGGAAAAATTTGTGGACGACATCTACACTCCGCCGACCTACGACAATGAGAATTTCGGATATTGGAAAGCGAGAATGGAAGCATGGTTTGGAATGGAGTGGAACCATCGGATCGCGCTTGAAGAGCCCTTCGAGATTCCAAAGGATAAGCACGTGAAGAGGCTTAGACCTAGGTATTGGAATCAAGAGCAACAAGAACAAGCAAGGACAAATGAAAAGGTAATAGATATATTGATTGATATTGTGCCTAACAAAATTTTGAGTTGTGTAGGGGCATACCAAAATGCATGTTAATTGTGGAGCAAATTGAAAGAATATCATGATAGTCCTACACAAGTTCAAGAGCCCAAGGAGAAAAGTCAAATGAGTCATGAAGAAGAAGAAGAAAAAGAAGTATCTACATCTTCAAGTGAGGGAGAGAGTGAAAGATCATTAACCTCCTCAAGAGAAGAAGAGGTGGTATCAATTTCAAGAATTGAGGGGGAGGAGAGACCCTCAACCGTACCGGATCAAGAGGAGGCATCCACATCATCAAAGGTTGAAGAAGAAGTCAACCTAGCTTCTACCTCCACCAAAGTCAAGACCAAGGACCATATTACATGTTTTGGTTGCAACAAAAAGGGGTACTACAGGGATAAGTGTCCAATTGGTAAGAAAAAGAAGATACTCTCTATACTCATTTCAATTCCATTTAAATCTAACATGAAGTGTAGGGTTGGAAAAGCCCATGAGAAAAGGAAGAAAATCTGATGCTTTACATGCGGAGAGATGGGGCACTTTCACACTGAGTGTCCTAGAAAATGTGAGCTAAAGAAAATGGAGCACTTGAGGAGATGGGAGAAAGAAGAAAGAAGGAAGCAAAGATCACATCAAGGGGAAACTTCAAGGGTAAGGGAGGTAATCCCTAATCTTAAATTTAAATGTAATTCAAATTTGAATTCCTCCTTGCATGATAAAAATAGAATTAATCATTCATCCATGCATGCTAAAATTAATGAGAAATGTTTGATGGTGCACAATTTTGGATTTAGATACAATGATAGGACTAGGTTTAACAAGGTAGATCAAAATCCTAGGAAAAATATTCATCATGAAAAATTCAAGACCTCTAGACCTAAGGATCAAGGCAAAAATCCCAAGAAGGGGAGGGATGTGCCTAGAAAGGAGGATAGGTCTAGGAATGTCCAAAGTGGACATATAGATTCTAGGTTTAGGAACCTAGAAAGGGAAAATCAAGCTTTAAGCGAAAAGCTTGATAGGTTAGAGAAAATCCTAGAGAGATTCACTATTCGATCTAAGTTTAGATATGGTGCTGGGTGGTTTAAACCGCACCAATGATAGATCGGGGTTGAGATACCGGTCTAAGAACTCCCATGCCAAGGGAAAGAAATATACTAGGGTAGCATATGATTATGGCAAGAAGGGGGAGTCCAAAAATGGCAAAGGGGTGTCATTTAAAGGAAAAAGAAATGACTTAACCAAAGACAAGGTGTCTAAGGTTAAGAGAGTTGAGTTTGTAGGCCAAGAGTCACCGGGGGAACACCGGTGTGGTCTAGTGTTTGTTGAGTCACCTAGGGAGGTGGCTAGGGCTAAGAGCTCAAGGGGAAGCTCTAGGAGCCTTTGGGATATATGGTGAATGGACTTTGGGAGGGGGTGCTCCTAGAGGTCTAGATGGACCATGGAGTGTGCCAAAAGAATCGGAGACGGACTTGAGTCTCAATTCTTAGGTTTTGGCACGGTGTTTTTAAGTTTCATGCATGGAAATATGACATTGGGGTCATATTGCATAAAAATTAGTTTTTGATGTGCAAATGTCATATAAATCAATGTTAGGGATGCAATGTGGATTGGTATGGGCAGAGACATCAAGGGAAACCAAAACTAAGACTTTTTGTTAAGGTTTGAGTGAACTTTTTTTTGCTAGTTTTGGGGTTTATGTCAAACTTAGAAATGGTGATAGATACATTTTGGAATGTATTTTACCCAAGTAGGTATGGGAACCACAAATGTCTCCACAAAATTTAAAATTTTTTGAAGATTTGTGGAATTTCTAGCGCATTTCTAAATTTCGTCAGAAATGATGAAATTCTGATTTTCAGAGTAACAGTCGACTGCCCTGAATTTTTATATCAGCAGCTAGGTATATGTCCAAATGATGCAAAACAAGTGTATGCGGGGCTAGTACACATTGTTTATGGTCATTAGGGATTGAAAGAATCAATAATTGGGATATTATTGTGTTCTTTTTGATGTTAGGCAAAGGGGGAGAAGTGTTGGGTTTAAGTTGGGAAATCAAACACTCCTTTGCCAAAAACCCTAGGTTTAGGGGAGCATGGTTGTTCCATTCTTGGCGTAAGGAGAACCTTGGAGAGATTCATAAAAAGCCTTTGTAAGTCCAATGTAGGGGGAGCTTTGGAGAAGCTTTAAAAAACCCGTCTTGGTGAAAAATCCTAACTTGGAGGGTTAGGTGTTGAAAAGACCTAACTTGGAGGGTTAGGTGTGAAAAGTCTTAACTTGGAGGATTAGGTGTGCGATGCCTTAGGATAGGATCCATGTGTGCATTGCATATGCATTATTTTTGCTATTGACTACTATTTTGCTTTCCCTAACTTAAACGTATTACCAAACATCAAAAAGGGAGAGATTGTTGAGGCAATCTATGGTTCGGAGTGACCAAGTGTTTTGATGTTTGGGCAAAGAGTTTAAGTTAAGTTTACCCTTGTGTTCTTATATGTGTATGTTTAGTGAGCAGGTTGTACAGGTTACACATATGGACTTGGCTGGACGACCTCAGTACGGTGAAGGGTGGAATGGAGATAAGCTGGAGGCTTGTGTGCACCCGAGGGACCTTGGAGAGCAGGGACAATGAGCTGATAGGCACGGACTTCGAGGCATGCGTGAAGGATGGCATGGAGGCAAGTTGGAGGCTTGCGTGCATCCGAGGGACAGGAGCCGAAGATGAAGAGGGCGCGAAGGCAACGGTCGAGGCTGCGGATGAGGAGTCAATCGAGGCTACGGATGAGGAGTCAGTCGAGTCGTGAGGGCGCGAAGGCAACAGTCTTTGCCTGCTAAAGTTTTTCTTGCTAGAGCTTCTCCTTCACGTATAAGTCCTATCCGCCTCCATCTTCCTCTCTTCTTCAATATCATGGGCAAGGAAGGAAAGGAAATGAAAGGTCAGGGTAAGAAAGAGAAACCTGAAGGGGAAGGGACGTATCATCCAGAGTGGTACGAAGCCACTTCGTCGAAGGTTAAACCAAATACCCTGAGGGTCGCTTGTGAGACCTATGACATTCCAGCGGAGTTAAAGGTAAAGGTTCCTAGGATAGACCAGTCTCCGGTAGAACCCCTCTTAGGGTTTTACACCTTCTTCCTAGGGCAAGTAGAGTTTGGCCTTCGTTTTTCGATTTCTCCTTTTTTTTCATGGCTATCTCTAAGTATTTTGATATTCCCTTGCATCAAATGGCTTCAAACGCCTTCGCTCAGATAGGCGGTGCATTTATCCTGTTCAGGCTATTTGGCATACCCTTAATCCTCCGTTCTTTTCATTACTTCTTCCTCCCCAACCTAACATCTAGGGGAGTCTTTAGTTTTACTGCTCGCTCAACTATAAATTCATTGGAAGTCTCCCTTCTTCCTATAAGGGATGAAAGGAGCTTCTTTTTTGTTCAACTTTCCGAGCGCTCCTTTTACCCGACTCGCTAGCGAGAAGATTTACCCTCTCCTCCGGACTTGTGTGACTTCCAGCAAGATCAGGGGTATCAACGAGCCAGAAGTACTTTGGCCGGAATGGAGTTCCACGACCCAAACATAGTTCAATATGAAGAACTCCTATGTCGGGGTGGCCTTGGCTCCAAAGTCACCAGTCTTAGTAATGACCTTAATAAGTCCACTATTTCATTAAATGCTTATCTATTCTAATTGATGTTCTTTTGTTTGTGTGTTGCAGAGAACATCATGCTCTCCCGGGCTATGAGCAAGCTTCTCAAATGAGAGTTGGCAGATGAGCGGGCCCTTGCCCCTCCTCCAGCTCCTATAACCCCAGCGGTCGAGCCTTCCGAGGATTTCGAGCAGACTCAAGACCAGGAGCTAACTACCCCGTAGCTGCCTGACGCTCAGGATGTTGACCCTTCTCCTTTGCCGTTGGGGCGGGAGGAGGTGAGGAGGAACCGTCGGCTCAGGTTCCTACGTCAGTGACAGAGCCAACTAGGAAAGCTGACTCCCTCCCCTCTGGACGAAGACGGCTCGTCCTGCCCAATAAGGAGGACAAGGAGAGAGAGCTACCGATCTTCCCCCCCCCCCAAGCGATTATTTCCTCTTGCCTCCCGAACGAGGAGAACTCGCTCAACCCAGGATTCTCCCACAGTCCTAAAGGAAGAAGATGATACGATTCCCCTTTCCAAGCGCCACCGGAGGGTGCCACCTACTGTGGTAGAGCCCCAGGCTGAGGTCGAATCATTTGTCGGGGAGACCCAGGTTGGGACCTTGTTGTTTAGCTAGAGGGGGCGAATAGCTTCTTCTCGATTTTTCTTACCCTACACGTGTTAACAAGCGCAAGCGGAAAACTAAACAATAATCTAAAACAATGCTAACACAAACCGTTTACGTGGTTCGGAGATAAATCTCCTACTCCACGGTTTTTCGTAAGGTGGACGATTTCGATCCGTCGGTGGATGACTCCCCGGAAGACCACCGGTTAGCTCGTGTAGCTCCTTGTGGGTGAAGAAACCTCGCCACAACCCGCAACACTCTTTTGAGCACTTAGACTACTAATTGGCCTTTAACTTTGCCAATTTCGTCAAAAAGTCTCAACCAAAACCGAGCTCTCTTAAATAGAGCTTTTTGCTGAAATGACCGTTACCAGTCAACTGGTCAAGCACCAGTCGGCTGGTCCCACTTGGATTCGAACGTTACAGCCCAACGTTCGAATTCCTGCTGCCATCAGTCGACTGGTCCAAGGATCAGTAGACTGATCTTTCTGTAGACTTCCTCAATCGACTAATCCAAGCATCAGTCGACTGGTCCACCCCTAAACTTAAGGTTTCCCTTCCTGAGTACATTTCTCTCAGCACTCGAACCCTAGGATTTCCTTCCCGAGTACAATTCCCTCAGTACTCGGCCCCTCACGACTTAGCTGACTCTTCATCCAGCAGCCTCGATCTGTTGCCTTCAAGCCCTCTTTGACTTTGGCTCTCGTCCCTCGGATGCATACAAGCCCTTGGATCATCTCATCATGTCATCCTTCGCGTATGCCTCGAAGTCCGCTTCCCTCGGCTCATCGTCCCTGCTTTGTCCACGGTCCCTCGGATGCATACAAGCTCACGGCTTGTCTCCTCACACCATCATTTACCGGACCCGAAAACATCCAACTAAGTCCATGTGTATCCTGCAAACTTACACACTCAAATACATATATCAAATACAAGGGTGAACCTAACTTAAACCCTTTGCTCAAACATTAAAACACATGGTCACTCCGGACCATAGAATGCCCCAACAATCTCTCCCTTTTTGATGTTTGGCAATATGTTTAAGTTAGGGAAAACAAATAGCAAATACAATGCTAATAACCATTTGGGCTTATGTTGCCAAGGCTTTACCTTGGACTTATACCGCCAATGTATATGCAATGCAGACATGCATGGATCCTATCACAAGGCATCCCCACACCTAAACCTCCCCAATGAGTTTAAGACTTTTACTAAACCGGGCTTTTTAAAACCTCTCCAAGGCTCCCCTATATTGGACTTACAAAGGCTTTTTAAGAACCTTCCCAAGGTTCCCCCTTTGCCACACATCAAAAGGACTCCAACAATTTCCCTCTTATTAGATTCTTTAACCTCTAATAATCATAAACACAGTGTACTAACCCCCCATAAGAGTATACATTTGTTTTACATCATAATGACACTTTTCGATTGCTGAAAAATAGCTTTAGCCTTTATCAGTCTACTGAGACAGTTACCAGTCGACTGATCCCCATTGAAAAATCATACAGTAGCTAGTCTCTCTCCGACAGCACTGTTACCAGTCACTGCCCCCTGAACCAGTCGACTGGTACCCTGAAAATCTCATTTTCAACATTTCTGACCCAATTTCGGAAATGCACCAGAAATTTCACAAATCTCCAAAAATTTCTAAATTTTGTGGAGAGGTTTGTGGTACCCATTCTACTTGGGAAAATACATTCAAAAATGTATCTATCACAAATCCCATCATTAACACAAAACCCAAAACTAGCTAAATAGTTCAACTGAACTTTGACCTAAAGTCCTAGTTTCGGCCTCCTCTTGATGTCTCTGCCCATACCAAACCACAATGCATCCCTAGCATTGGGTTATATGACATTTATACATCAAAAATCAACTTTCATGCTATATGACCCCCAATGTTATATCTTTATGCATGAGACTCAAACCCAGTGTGTCAACTCCCTAGGATTGAGACCCAAATCTGTCTCCACATCCTTTGGCACACACCATGACACATCTAGACTTTCGAGAGAAATCCTCCCGGAATACATAAACCATGGGTCCCAACTTGGCTCCTAGAGCTCCCCCTTGAGCTCTTAGCCACCTCCCTAGGTGACTCAACAAACGCTAGACCACCGGTGTACCTCCAGTGACTTTTGGCCTACACCCTTAACCTTCATAATTGTGGACCCCTTGTCCTTAGTTAAGACCTTATTCTTCCCTTTAAATGGCATCCCCTTGCCGTTTTTGGACTTCCTCTTGCTATAGTCATATTGTACCCTTGCATATGACTTCTCCATAGCATTGGAGAACTTAGATCGGTATCCTAGACCCGATCTATCGTTGTTAGGTTTTTGACCACCCAACACCCTACCTAAACTCTTAGATTCAATAGTGAATCTACCTAGGGTTTTCTCCATTTCTTCAAGTCTTGCCCTCAAGACTTGATTTTCCAACTCTAGAGCTTTAACCCTAGAGTCAACATGTTCACCTTGGACATCCCTAGACTTACCCACCCTCCAAGGCATATGTCTCCCCTTCTTTGGATTTGTGCCTTGATCATTAACCACCTTCCTTCCCATAGGCATGGTATTTTGGGTCTTTCTTGGTCTAGCCTTGGGTAATGATTTCCTAGAATTATCTACCTTGTTAACCCTAATCTTATCATTATACCTAAATTCATGGTTATTCATAACAAGCATATAAGAATTAGAAATTAGATTTAATTTTAAATAAGGGATTACCTTCCCTTTTACCTTTAAAGCTCCCCCTTGACTTGAGCTCATCTTCTTTTCCAATTTCTTCAAGTGTGCCAATTTCTTGATTTCTCCTTTCTTTGGGCACTTAGTGTGGTAGTGTTCATGTTCACCACACGTGAAGTAAATTATATGCTTTTATCTTTCTTTGCTCCATCCCTACAACTCATATTAGTTTACAAATTATTTGAATTAAGTTGAGGATTTACCTCCTTTTTCTTACCCAATGGACACTTGTCCTTGTAGTGTCCCTTTTAATTGCACCCAAAGCAAATTATGTGATCCTTTGACTTTGCTTTGATGGAGGTGGAAGTTTCTTCTTGCTCCGACATTGAGGATGGTCTCTCCTCCCCCTCAATCCTTGAAGTGGAGACTTATTCTATTTCTTCCTCACTTGAGGATGTGGACGATTCCACTTTCTTCTCCTCTTCGGATGTTGAACTTGATTCAACTTCCGATTGGTCCTTCTCCTTCTCTTGGACCGATGACCCCTTTTCCTTGGGCTCCTCTCCTCCTTGTCTTTGTGTTGAATTTTTATGTAGAGCTATCACCTTTCTCCATAGCTCATATGCATTCTTGTATTCTCCTACATTTGACACAATATTGGAGGTAATAAATTTAATACAATTCTAGTTACCTCCTTATCCGCCTCCACTACCTCTGTTTGATCCTTGGTCCAATACCGAGGTCGAAGGTGTTTTCCCTTCTTGTCCGTTGGAGCTTCAAATAGAACCTCCAATATGGTCCAATGGTCCCAATCCATTTGGAACCATGTCCCCAACCGCTTCATCCAATAATCGAAGTCATCTTTATCGTATGGAGGTGGGATCCGAATATCCCATCCAAGCGGACCTTCTGAATCCATCTTCCTCTAGCTTTTTGCTCTCCCGGCGGTTAGTCCGTAGACGAGCGACCTCGCTCTGATACCACTTGTTGGGACCTTGTCGTTTAGCTAGAGGGGGTGAATAGCTTCTTTTCGATTTTTCTTACCCTACATGTGTTAGCAAGTGCAAGCGGAAAACTAAACAATAATCTAAAACAATGCTAACACAAACCGTTTACATGGTTCGGAGATAAAGCTCCTACTCAACGGCTGTCCAGAAGGTGGGCGATCCCGATTAGTCGATGGATGACTTCCCGGAAGACCTTCAACTAGCTCGTGTAGCTCCTTGTGGGTGGAGAAACCTCGCCACAACCTGCAACACACTTTTGAGCACTTAGACTACTAATTGGCCTTTAACCAAAGTCAATTTCGTTAAGAAGTCTCAGCTAAAATCGAGCTCTCTTAAATAGAGCTCTTTGTTGAAATGACCGTTAATAGTCGATTGGTCAAGCACCAGTCGACTGGTCCCACTTGGATTCGAACGTTACAGTCCAGCGTTCGAATTCCTGCTGTCGTCAGTTGACTGGTCCAAGGATCAGTTGACTGATCTTAATGTGGGCTTCCTCAGTCGACTGATCCAAGCATCAGTCGACTATTCCACCCCTAAACCTAAGGTTTCTCTTCCCGAGTACATTTCTCTCAGCACTCGAACCCTAGGATTTCCTTCCCGAGTACAATTCCCTCAGTACTCGACCCCTCACGACTGAGCTGACTCTTCATCCAGCAGCCTCGATCTGTTGCCTTCAAGCCCTCTTCAACTTTGGCTCTCATCCCTCGGATGCATGCAAGCCCTCAGCTCATCTCCCCATGTTATCCTTCGTGTATGCCTCAATGTTCGCTTCCCTCGGCTCATCGTCCCTGCTTTGTCCACGGTCCCTCTGATGCATACAAGCCCACGGCTTGTCCCCTCACACCATCCTTTACCGGAATCGAAGACGTCCAACTAAGTCCATGTGTATTCTGCAAACCTGACACTCAAATACACATATCAAATACAAGAGTGAACCTAATTTAAACCCTTTGCCCAAACATTAAAACACATGGTCACTCCGGACCATAGATTGCCCCAACAACCTGTTAGGATCGTGGCGTTAAGCTAGAGGGGGTGAATAACTTTCTTTCGATTTTGTCTACAAAGATGTTAGATAAATACAAGAATAAAATCAATAAAAACAATGCTAACCCTCCTGATTTACTTGGTATCCACCTCTGAGAGGTGACTAGTCCAAGGATCCACACCACACGCACGAGCTCCACTATGAATGTCTCCTTCAAGGTGGAGAACCCTTCACAAGATTGCCCTCTTCCTCTTTACAAAGTAGAAATGAAAGTGAGAGGAAGAGAATGAGACTTTGAGCACTAACCGTAGGATTCTACTCGCTAGAACCGCAACCCTAACCTGCTCAAAAGTCTCCCTTTAAATAGAGTAAAGGACTACTCCTTAAGCAATCCAACCCGACGCTAGTCGACTGTCCCAGAGGCAGTCGACTGGTCCTAGTCAAATAGCAAGCCAAACGACTAGTTTTTCAAACAGATCAGTCGACTGGTCCAGACTAGTCGACTGATCTTTCTGTGAGTTCTAGCAGTCGACTGATCAGCCCCCAATCAACTGCCCAGCTTACATTTGCACTCACACTCACTCCGAAAACCACCCTTCGCGTATGCCTTGAAGTCCACTCTCTCGGCTTGCCCCTTGAAGTTCTCTTCCACCGGCTATCGCCCCTCAGATGATCACACAAGTCCTCGGCTTGCCTCCATTCCACCCTTCCCGTATGCCCTTGAAGTCTACTTCCCCGGCTTGCCCTTGGAGTCATCTTCCTTCGGCTCTCGTCCCTCGGATGCGTACTCCATGTGTGACTCGCCAAGTCCTGCAAGACTCAATCACACATATTAAACCAACATAACATCCTAACTTAATCATATTAACACACACACATATCAAAATCATGATCTTCCCGATCATACTTGGGTTGATTGCCCCAACACAACCCACTCTTTTCCTCCTTCACCTAAAGCTCCCGACTCCCACGACAATCACAAAGGTAAGAGGGTGAGATTGGAAGAGCCCAAGTTCACGAGCACCCATCTACGTGGGAAGGTCCAAGCGGCTAAGAGAGCGGCCTCATTGGGGGCCCCAGCCCGTGGAGTTTAAAGAGCCTTTACCAAAGAGCCACCCTTCTGGGGAAGCATCCTCCAGCATCGACAATGGTGTTCCGGGCACCTCCGTCATGCCGTTCGAAGCACCGAGTCTCTGGCCTCTCCCCCTCCGCCGTTCCGAAGCCACTTCCGATGTGCCCTCTCCGAGGAGCCGAGAGGCCATGAGGGAGAGGACTAGAGAACACCTTGATTCCCTTCGAGGGGTGAGTTCGGCTAGGGTGATCGTCATCCTATATGAATCGCTCCTATAGATAAAATTCCCGTCCACTCTTATTACTGCTATCTTCTTTTCTAACCCTTATTATTTGTTGTGTCAGGCCACTTCCGACTCTCCTTCTGGGCCATTGTATGTCCCCATAACAGGAAACCAAAGCCTTGCGCTAGCAAGTGACAGAATTAGAGGCAGAGGTTTACCAAGCTCGTGAGGAAGGCCAGATGCAGGCCGAGGTTGGCAGAGACCTTCAGACTAAGGTGGACCACTGCCTGGACACCCTTTTGGCCTCCGAGTCATCTCTGCACAGTGCCCGCCATCGAGAACAACATCCCTCAGAGAGAGCGACAACACTCTCTGTAGAGGTGAGTCAACTGATTCAAGAGAAGGGGCAACTCCAAGAACAGGAGGCGAGGCTGTCGGAAGACGTTCGTCTCTTGGAGTCATCAACCGAGGCCCACAATGGTCGGATTAAAGAGCAGGTGAACCAGCTAGCAGAGAAGGAAACAGTGATACAAGCTATTGCCGCTCACGTATCTGATCTACAGGAGAACCTCGAGCAAGCTAAGTCACTTCTCTTGACCACCTCCGAGCAACTCGAGGAGGCACTGGCGGCCTGTGATCAAGTGTCCTCTGAAGCAGCTGAGCTAAAGATTGCTCAGGACCGAGTCTTAGAAGAATTGAAGAACTACAAGGCTACCGAGGACTTCCGACATGCAGAGGCAGAGGTGACATTCAAGGTCAAATTCCTCCAATCTGAGGAATTTGGCGATATTTTGGTCGGCCAAGTGTTGAGGTGACTCAAGCAGGGCTTCAATAGAGCTGTCCAACAACTTCGGCAAGCTCATACACTGAAGTCGGATACTAACCTGGGCTTCCTCAGTGTCGATCGAGTTTGAGAGGAGCTCTCGGTGGAGGAGAAGGAGCTATAGTGCCCCTTTGTCTCTGTATTTTTTTTTTGAAATGTCCTGGAGTATGTAAAACCAATCTTTTAAATGAAATCTTTTGACCTTCCGCACCTTGCTTCCCAGCTTATGAATTGTGACTATGTTGCATGTTGTCTCTCGCTTCCCCCTTATAAACTTCTTTGCAACCGTGACGTCTAATGTTAAGGAGGAGGCAAGGAATTGGTGCATTGTTATTCTCCTGTGCTAGAAAGAACAGGACCTGGCATCGTCAACATCTCGGCTAGGTCTGTACATCTTGGGCATCCTCGGCACCTCAAGATGGTAGGATCTTGGGCTACTCCCGACTGGGCATCCTCAGCACCTCGGCTAGGTCTACACACCTTAGGCATCCTCGACACCACAAGACAGTAGGATCTTGGGCTGCTCCCGGACGGGCATCCTCAGCATTTCGACCAGGTCTACACATCTTGGGCATCCTCAACACCACAAGATGATAGGCTGGGCATCCTCGGCACCTCGGTAAGGTCTACACATCTTGGGCATCTCGACACCATAAGATGGAAGGATCTTGGGCTACTCCCGGTCGGGCATCCTGAGCACCTCGGCCAGGTCTATGCAGCTTGGGCATCCTCGGCACCACAAGATAGTAGGATCTTGGGATGCTCCCGACCGAGCATCCTCAGTACCTCGACCAGGTCTACACATCTTGGGCATCTTCGGCACCACAAGATGGTAGGATCTTGGGTTGCTCCCGACCGAGCATCCTCAGCACCTCGGTCAGGTCTATACATCTTGGGCATCCTCGGCACCATAAAATGGTAGGATCTTGAGTTGCTCCTGGTCGGGCATCCTCAACATCTCGGCTAGGTTTACACATCCTGGGCATCCTCAGCACCACAAGATGGTAGGATCTTGAACTCTTCCATTTGGTCTTGGTGAGACATCTCTTCTGTTTCTTTAATTACTCAAGTTTCAAGGAAATACAAATAGGCTTACAAATACATGTGTTACTCACTCGGCTCACCGGGTGCGATACGGCTGAAGATGACTTGTATTCCATGGCCTCTCCAACCTTTTGCCTTCAACATCTTGTAAGTAATAGCTATCTCCTACAAGTTTTGTCACAATGATGTAAGGTACACTCCATTGAGGCTCGAGATTTCCAGCGTCGCCGACTGGTTTGGTTCTTTTCCAAACCTTATTCCCGACTTGGAAAGTCCGAGTGATCCCTCGACGATTGTACATTTGTTGCATACGTTGACGGTACACAGCTAGTCGGACAGTTGCTTTATCTCGTACTTTTGTCGCTAGGTATAGGTCGATTAGTCGTTCCTGATCATTATCTTCCTTACTGTAGTGTTGTCATCAGATTGACTCATCGCCTATTTCTACAGGAATCACCGCTTCCGCTCCATATACCAAATTGAAGGGACTCTGACCGGCCCCTTTTTTGGGAGTAGTACGGTACGACCACAAGATATTTGGGAGTTCTTCGACCCAACTACCTTCAACATGGTATAGCTTTATCTTAAACCCTCAAATGATCTCCCAGTTGACTACTTCTGCGTGGTCGTTGTCTTGAGGATAAGCGACTGAGGTGAAGGCCTGACAAATACCTAGTCCTTCACACCACTCTCTGAGTTTGCGCCCTGCAAACTGTCTGTCATTATCTAGGATTTGGTTGGCATTAGATATACCCACCGAATAGATTAGTTGCATTTGTGTTTGTTATGGTTCTGGTTTGAGTGCATGTGTTACTTTTTAATTCGGTTAACCAAATTATGTTTGTGCACATTGGTATCATGCACCATATTGCATTATTGAATGCTGACAATTATCGGCTTCCTTGTGGTTAAGCTCACCGTTAGTCATATAGTGGTTTGCCCAATCAACCATTCGGGGTAGTGGTAGTTGTCAGAGTGGAAACGGTTATCCTGTCGTGCTACACTCAACCACTCATGGGTAGTGGTAGTTCTTAGAGTGGTAGTCGGTGGTGACACCCCCTCTATTATTTACGAGGGATAGGTAGAGTGGTTGTACTCCCCCGTTGGGTACTAGAGCGGTTGTGCTCCCCTTCCTAGTGTTAGAGGTTGTTCCTTCTTGTTCTTACGTATTAAAGCGGTTGTGCTCCACTGGGGTCTTTGATATAGAGTGGTTGTACTCCCTCATTTTCTTGGGGTTCGGGATTGAAGTTGTTCTCCCAGCATCCTATCTACTCAACCACTCATAGGAGATGGATCTGCGAGTGTGTACAGTTGTCACAGCTCTTGCCCGATTGGCCTCGCAAATATGTGTGATGATTGTAGATTGGTGTATAGGGGTATCACATGTCATTGCATCATTTATATACGATGCATCATGCATTTATTTGACAATGCTTATTGTATTTGACTGGCATATATATATATATATATATATATATATATATATAAAGATCTGTTCAGTACTTTGAGCAGCTTATTGACTTGGTGGGGGGTTTCTAATCATATCCCACAGGTATACTTTCATATTTGTTTTTTTTTTGTATACTTTCGTATTTGTTGTGTACTCTACTTTTCGGAGATTGTATACCTTATTTCTATCCTCTTTATTTATCCTGTTTACACCATGCATTTATCTTTTTGCTATACTCGCAGAGTTCGACCCCGGACTCACCACCGCTTGCTTTACTTTTTGTTTCAGGTAGTAGATAGTTGTGTCTCATGCTGCCAGAAGATGATCCATCTGCTGTCCCTTTAGCGTCGAGTATTTTTGGTTTGAGTTGTTTTATATTTTCTAGAGATCTTATTTTTGTTCCGTCAGTGGACGTGTCGGTATTTTATCGTTCTTTGGTAGACTTGTATTTATGTCGTGGATTTTTCGTTTATTTGCATTAACTCTATAGAGTTTTAGTTATTTTATTATTTATTATTTGAATGTTAATAAACTGGGTGGATGTGCTATGTTATTTCTTTTGTCGCCAGTCATATGTGGTTGTGCTTATTATATGTGTGAGATTGATGTAGTATAAGCTTCATATTATCCACCGTACATGGGAGATGCTGTCCAATTTTCGAGCAAGTATGGACCTCTGGGGGCGTGACACCACGAAGGTACCTCTGAAGCAAAACTGGCGAAACAAGACATGCTCCGAAATCAGCTCAGCAACCTCTGAATGGAAGAAGGAGAGTCAGTAGCCCAACTGCACACCAAACTCAAGAAGCTAATCACAGGACTCGCCAACCTCGGAGAACGATATCAAATCGCGATACCAAAGGTATGCTCTCAACGCCCTCCCAAGAACTCCAGATTGGACATCCATTATCGATGCGTACTACATATTTAAGGACCTCGAGGTAAGTACCTTAAAACAATTATTTTTAACTTTAGAACTTCACAAATCTCGGTGCACAAGAAAGAATTCAAAGATGGGCAATATTACCCTACACTCAAGAATGACCCAAAATGATGAAATATCTTCAGCCGATGAAGAGGAAGTGGCATACAACGTAAGAAAGTTTAAGAAATTTTTTAAATCTAATAAATTTAATGAAATGCAAGCCAAAAGACACCTTCGAAGTAAAAAAAGGATAAAATGTTATCACTGTGACGAAGAGGGATACGTCAAAGAAAACTGCCCCAAGTTGAAGAACAAAGAAAAAGTAGTAACGAAGTCAAAAACCCACAACCTGAAAGCAACATGGGATGAGTCCTCATCAGAAGAATCAGATATTGAGGAGCATGTCGGACTGGTGTTGATGGCCTCCCACCAAGAAGAAAGCATCCAAGAAAGGGGAGACACGTCAAAAGAAAGCAACAATGAAAGAGGAGCATCCAAATTCAAAAAAAAAACCTCGTAAATAAGGTATGTTTACTCACACCCGATCAACTTTATTTTGGAATTAAAAATATGACTAGATCGTTGTATAAATTAAAAACGAAAAATGTAGAGTTAAAAAGAAAGTTAGTATTTGCATGTCTCATAGAAATCTATGATAAACTAAAATTAGAAAATAAAAAATTGAAGGCTCAAATAGAAAAATTAGAAAATAACTATGCTTATAGAAATTCAAAATATTTTGGTAATTCAAAACTTTAATATTTTAGAAAACTAAATAGGTATTTGAGAAATCGCAAGGGTCAAATTATAAAAGTATCTAAAAGTTATGTTCTTCGAATTATTTAATAAATCATATTCGTAGAAACTTGTTTGGATCCCTAAAATTGTACTAAATTGTTAATTTTTTTTGCTAATAGTTAATATTTTTTAATTATTAATTAATGCCAAGTTTCTTTTTCTTTAGAATTTTTTTCAAATATTTATTTTCTATAGAAAATTAAGTTTAAATTCTTTCTATAATAGTCTTCACTTTTATCTATCTATAGAAATTTTTTTACCTTAAATATATTTTAATGAATTTTTGTTTGAAAATTAATTTTTTTAATTTTGAAAATATTTTAAAAATTATTTTTGAAGAATTCAAATTTTTAGAATCGATGTTACATTTTGAATATTATGAAAATTTTTCAGATATTTTTCAAAGTTAATATCTAATTTTATAGATTATCTTTTCAAAAAATTATCACCTCTGAAATAAAAATTATTTTCTTATACCTAGAAAAGTTATTTTACTTTAGAAATTTTTACAGAGATGAATCTATCAATTGTCTTAATTGGATAAAAATTTGAGTATTTTTTTTTTGACTAAAACATAAATTTTTATCACAAATTAGAATTTTAATTTTAAAAATATCTTAAAATTGATTTTTGAAAAATCAAAGTTTTTAGAGACTAACTATTAACTTTGACATGTTTTCAAAACTTTTCAAAAACTTTTGTTAACTTGATAAATTTTTATGATTTTTTTCCAAAATATATAAAATTATTCACTTTGTTTTTTCTTATCAAAATTCACTTTAAATTTTCTTTCAATACTTAGTCAATTTACATAAATTTTTTTTTGGGAAGAATCTGGTTAAAAAAATTTTGAAAGTTGATTTTACCCTTAATATTTTTTGACGTGATCAAAGGGGAAGAAGATAGGATTAAGTTAAGGAGAAGATTAAATTGTAAATTTTTTTAATTGTATTGTCAAACATTTCATATTTATCATTTTCTGTTGTTTAATCCTAACTTAACTCGGGTTGTTGCACATCAAAAAAGAGAAAATGTAAGTGCCCCGAGTGAGTTTTGATGTGGTCAACCGAGTCAAGTTAGGTCATGTTGATACCTAATCTCTGTGCCTAATTATGCAGAAGCACAAAAAGTCGAGCGGAAGACACAACGAACGAGAAAGATGGCACAGAAAGAGAGTCGATGGGCTCGATGCATCCGAAGGACACGGAGGTCTGTGAAAAAGTACACCGGTGGAGCAAGAAGGATGCGTGCAACGTCCGAGGGACAAGAAGCCGGGAGGAATCTCGCTCGAGGAGAAGGTCGGAGGAGAATTCGAGTGAGCCCAACTCTGGAAGGTCCGAGATCACCTAAGAAGACCCACCAGACGACTGGTCAACAGGAGTATGCGGGCGCCCCCATTGACTCGAGCGCCCGTATTCCCGAGCGCCCGTATCAACTAGGGCGCCTGAGATTTGAAGAGTCATCCAAAAGCCGCGATTTCGCGACCATTACAACGTGGATAAGGTTTAACCACATGTTAGGTGCCCGTATGAACGAGTGCCCGAGAAGCGCCATGCCAGCATCTCGATACACTTTCACAGGGGTTATAAATAGACCCCTGAACTCAGTTCATTTTATCATTCCAATTGTACGTGACTTTTATAAATTGTTCTTTAGTTTTTCCTTGAGTTCTAATTTGTGTAAGAGGCTTCTCCGGCCCAAGAAGTGCATTAAGAGAACGAGCATTTATTTGCCTTGGATTAACAATCTTTCTGGTTGTAAACCAAGCAACTGGTTGTACTTCTTTTCATTTTTGTTATTATTTATTTTATGTTATTGTTTTTGCTTATAAACTAATCTCTATCTTTGTTAAGCAAGATAAAAGATTAAATTTATTTTTCAAGGACAATTCACTCCTTCTTATCAACCCGCACGATCCCAACAATAGCTAAGTCATTAATCTGAAATAAAATAATTGAGTTCAAAATTTTTCAATTTATTTTCTTTAATAAATTTTAAAAGGCTAAGATTTTTTTTAAGTAGAAATAAAAAGTAGATTAAGTTAGTTAATTTTTCAATTTAAAGAGTTTCCTGAATTTTCAGAAAGTCTATGTTTCAGTTTTAATTCACTTATTATTTGAGTTTGTTCGACTAAAGTATTAGATACTTCTTTCAATAAGCTTTTAGTTAGCTGTTGGTGAGATTCTAAAATGAGCAATGATAAGGAAAATGAAAATGAAAGTTTCGATGGGTTTCATTCTCCCAATCATTATTCTTCTAAAATAGTTCCTATACTAAGAGTAAACATGTGGCTGTTGGTGAGATTCTAAAATAGTTCCTATACTAAGAGTAAATATGTGGTGTTTCGGTGGGGATTACCATTGCGTAAACAATGGGCATATTTACAAAATCTAACATAACAATTATGGTCATGTTGGTTATAAGTAATAATTTTTCTAGTTGAAAATAGGTATAAAAAATCTGTTCTTTGAAGTCGTTAGAACTAGAAGGCTCCGTTGGAGATTATAGTGTTTTTACCAAAATCAATCTTTGTTTTTGATTAATTGTTTAATGTGGATGAGTCTGGGCATTTTAAAAATTGGTTTGAGTTGATGTGGAATTATTTTGGAGTGTTTTTTGGGTTTTCCTATACTTAATTAGTGAACCTCACTTCTATTAAAGCAAATATCCATCCATAGAGATATCAGGTGTATCAACCGATAGGGTTTTAAATTATGGACTCTTTTTCTATGCATAATGTGTCCTGAAATGTTGACTGTATTTAGTTGAGATATCTGCTTTTCTTTTTCTAATTTTATCGAAGACAAACCATATTTCGATTAGTTTAATATTAGAAAAAACTGCCACCATGAGTGCATGTTCAGCAATTTTTTTTTTTTTTTTTTTGCAAAAAAAAAAGGACTTCCATGATGGAACGTCTGTCATTTTTCTTTCTTTTACACGGCAACAAAGTTACAGAACAAAAGAAAGCACGTAACTGAATAACTAGCATGCTTGCTTTTAAATGACCTTGATGACGCTACGGGAAGGACTACTTATTGAGAGCTTCCTCCTACTTATCATCACCTACAAAGCATTTGCAAGTATGAAACATGATATTCGATATAGAAAAACGAAAAATGTATAACATATTCATTGAATGGCTGAATTCAACAACAAATATACCTGAATCCAGAGTTTTCCTTGTTTAGCTTTGTAAGATATTGTCTGCAATTTCTCTTCAGATGTCCAAGTTGACCACAATGAAAACATTTTACCACAGACAGCACCTGCGGCTTGCCCATCCTGATCTCAGTTTTAATCTTAGGAGATTTCTTTTGGAAACTTTTCTCTACATCTTTTGGTTTGGACGAACCTTTTCGCATGACAGATGCTTCCCTTTTGATAGTCAACTCAGCATTATTCAACATATTTAGAAGTTCACGCAAAGATGGCTCAATTCTATTTCTAAGGAAGTTGGTTATGAACTGACTGAATGATTCTGGGAGAGACTGCAAGATTAAATCAATGTACAAGTTGTTCATACCAATTCCGAGATCCTCTAATTTCTCCACCATATTGATCATCTTTAGAACATGATCATGTACTGAAGATCCCTCTATCATGCGAGTCTGAATGAGGTCCCTTAAAATCCGATATCTTTTAACACGAGATTTTGCACCATACAACTTGTCTAAGCGATCATGAATCTCATATGCATGTGATAAATTTTTATAATGCTTTTGAAGCTCATCAGACATTGATGCAATCATATAATATTTAGCCTTCAAATTATCATCTCGCCACTTTTGTAAAGTGTTCTTTTCTTCTTCAGTAGCATCATCATTCACACCAGAAGGGGGGCTGTGTTCAAGTACATAGGTTAATTTCTCGAAATCAAGAACAATTTTCAGATGTCTTAGCCAGTCGAGATAATTGAAACCCAAAAGCTTGTGAGCATCGAGTATGCATGCAACCGGATTCTTTGTCATTCTAAGATTTAACAATCTGCAACACAAAAGATAATAATTGAATAAACAAATCATTTTAAAAAAAATGCATTCAAGATAAAGCATTTTTTAATGAAAATGTAACTCGCATAATTTCCAACAAAATATTATGGGTCATTTATAACAAGAATAAAAAGATGTTAACACCTAATCAGTTGCATCATCTCTTGCAACTCTAAAATTATTTTGATGTAGATTTTACAATAATTAATAAATACCAGTACACCAAAAAAAAAACTCTAAGCAAACTCCCATTGCTTGGCATCAAATATGGCCAACTAAATTACTTTTTCATAGGTATACCAATTGTCAACTCCGGCCGGCCATGACGAACCAGTCCCAACCCCAAAAAAAGGAGTTGTGTTAGATTGTCAGCCAACACTAAACTATGACAAATGTTTAATGAATGAATTCGTTGAACTATTGTGTTAATGCTAGATTATTCCCCGGAAAGAACATGATGCAAGGTCCGACTATAATGACTCGGCAAGGACTACCACATCCCCGGAACTCGAGTGTATTGTGTTAAATATGTGAGAGTTCGCATTGCAAGGTCCGACTATAATGTATCGGCAAGAATCATTATATCTCCATGAGAATTCGAGAGTAGTGTTAAATAGGTAAGAATTTTCACACCATAAGTTGATAAGAATAAAAATTATAAGAAAACTAATAGTATAAGATTTAGAACATAGAACAAAGAACATAGGAACCCTCACTGGTAATCAATGGAGATAGTAGATATGATGATTAAGAAAAGAATTAGTATTTTGTATGTACAAGAGATAAAATAGGTAAGCAAGAAGACAAAAATGATAGAAAACTCAGATTTTAAATTATGGTACACAAGAAAGAGTAAAATAAGAAATGGAATGGGTATTTTTTGTAAATAGTTCGTTAAAAGATGAAATTATAAGAGTAGCTAAAAAGGAGATAGAATTATAACTCTAAAGATAGTAATAGCGAAAGAAACTATGATCGTAATTAGCATATATACACCTCAAGTAGGAATAGATGAAAGTACCCAAACAAGATTTTAGGATGACCTAGATGAAGTATTACAAAATATTCCGACAAATAAAATAATTTTAATAGGAGGCGATCTAAATGGGCATGTTGGAGTGAAAAATGAGAAATATGAGAAGGTGCATGGGATTATGGGTTTGGAACAAGAAATGAATAAGAGAAAACTATATTGGATTTTAGATAGCATATGATCTTATACTAGCTAATACATTTTTTAAGAAAAGAAAAGAACATTGATCACGTTCAAAAGTGAGAATTAAGTAGTTGAAGTTAACGGATGGGAAGCAAAATATATTTAAGAAGAATGTAGGAGTACAAATATTAGACGAAATATATTCTAATAAAACATGGGATAAAATGGTATAAAATTAAAAAAAAAATAGTCAAGAGTGCATCCGGTGAGTCAAAGGAGCATGCACCACCAAGTAAAGAATCATGATGGTAGAATGAGAAAGTATAGAAGAAAATGAAAAAAAAAACAACCTATAAGGAATTATATAATTGTAAGAACGAGGAAAATTTAAAAAAATATATAATAACCAAGAAAAATACTAAGAAAACAGTGAATGAAATAAAGAATGAAATTTTTGAACGATTATATCGAAAATTGGATACAAAAGAAGGGAAAGAGACATTTATAGAATAGCTAAAGTGAGTGAGAGGAATACAAGAGATCTTATCCAAACAAGATGTATTAAAGATAAATGCAATAGGATACTAATAAATGATGGAAAAATAAAATAACGGTGGAAAAGGTATTTTCATCAACTTTTTAATGAAAGTTTAGATAACCAATTAACTTAGATAATTTAAATGAGTATAGAAATTTAAATTTTTATCATAGAATTCAAGATAAATACTTAGTTCTCTTATATAAAAACAAGTACAAAATTGTACAAACTATAGGGTTATTAAACTAATAAGTCATATCATGAAACTTTTAGAAAGAGTAATAGAAAAAAAATTAAGGAAGACCTCAGTAACCAAAAATTAATTCGGGTTCATGCCTAAAAAATCGACAATAGAAGTTATACATCTTCTCAAGCGACTAAATGAAAAGTATAGAAAGCAAAAGATCTACGCATAGTATTCATTGACTTAGAAAAAACTTATGATAAAGTCCCAAGAGAAATTATATGGAAAATTCTAAAAGAGAGAGGTGCAAGCGTAGCATATATTGAATTAATTATGTATGAGAATATAACGGCTAGAGTGAAGACTATAGACAGATTAACTAAAGCATTTCCAATAAAAAAAAGATTACATCAAGGATCAACTCTAAATCTCAATCTTTTTATACTAATCATGAACGAACTCACTAGACACATTCAAAATATATAGTATCGTGCATGTTGTTTGCAGATATATTATTTTAATAGATAAGATACGTAAAGGAGTAAATGTTAAACTAAAATCTTGACAGGAAACACTAGAAATAAAAAATTTTAGACTTAATAGAGTAAAGACACAATTGTTAAGATAAGAGATGACGAAAGATTTACGTATTTAAGATCATTTTTGCAAAATAATAAAGAGATTGAGAGATGTCTGATATAAAATACAAGCAAGATAATTGAATTGGAGGAGCATCGAATGTTTTATGTATCATAAAGTACTTCTAAAACTTAAAAGAAAATTTTATAAAATGACGATTAGACCTGCTTATATGACGTTGAATGTTGAGCTATAACTCGAACACATGAGCGGTTGCAAAGAAGAGGATGTTAAGGTGAATGTGTGGGCATACGAAGATGGACAAAATAAGAAATAAAAGCATTAGATAGAAACTCAGAGTTGCATCTCTTGAAGGAAACAGACATGTTTAAGATGATACGAATATGTACTTAGATGGTCAATAAATGTTCTGGTTAGGCGATGTGAAACTATGACAGATACACACATCAAACGAGGAAGACCAAAAAATATTTGGTTAGCAACAATAAAACAAAATAAAAATTATTTAAATATAGATGATGATATAGTAGAGGATAAAGTCTAATGGCGTAGAAGGATCTATATAGCCGAGCTCACCTAGTAGGATAAGGCTTGATTGTTGTTGTTGTATAGATAAACCAATTGTCATATCACCCATCAACTGCGTAGTATTTATAGATGCTCATTGGCTTAGGTAAATAAACTAACATATCAAAATAGATACTTAAATTTAACATTTTGGAATTCAAGCACATGATATTTGGTGTTTAGGTTTCAACATTGTTAGTTTTTTAAACAAAACTTGAAAAAGAATCTAACATGAACCACATGTATATATCTGTACATTATACACTTGATTAATTAATTACTTATGGTTACATTTCTATATATTGCACATACACACTTCCGGAGGACTAAATTGGATCTTGAAATGGATAGTTAAGTAAACATATTTGAATTTCAGGTATATGATATTTGGCGTTTGGGTTTCGAGTTTGTTAGTTTTTTTAAACAAAACTCGAAAAAGAATCCAACATGAACCTCATGTATATAAACTATACATTATACATTTGATTGATTAATTAATTACGGTTACACTTCTATACATTGCACATACACACTAACGGATGACTAAGTTGACATATTAGACCTGATCTTGATATTGAAATGGATACTTAAATTTCACAGTTTTCAATTTCAGGTATATGATATTTGGTGTATACATTGCACATACACACTAACGGATGACTAAGTTGACATATTAGACCTGATCTTGATATTGAAATGGATACTTAAATTTCACAGTTTTCAATTTCAGGTATATGATATTTGGTGTTTGGGTTTCAAGTTGACTAATTTTTTAAATAAGACTCAAAAAGGAATCCAACCTGAACTGTGTGTGTGTAAACTTGATTAATTAACTTCCAACGAAGAATCTAAAACCCTAGCACTTGTCCATGATGTCACTTCTTGATTAACTCATTTGAAGTGGCCCTCTCAATCGACCAACTAAAAACTACTACAAATATCTCTTAACTGAATATTCAAAATTGCTCCTATTGATAGCCTTTCTCAACTAGTATAGTCATGTTCTATTTGGCACATAGTTTAACTAACATAAAAACGTAAAACTACACCATCTAACATAAATTGTACCTAGATGTCCAATGCAAATTTGCGTTGGATGATTTATTCAGGATGATGTGCTGATCAATATGCTGAAAGCTTTGGGAGGGTCGAACTAGATATACAATCAAAGTCCGTGTTTTAAAAAAAAAAACAAGAAGTTTGGACCAGCAATATTATTCTCTAGTGTAGAAGGAACTACCAAAAAATTTACAACATGAATATGCATGATTAGGTAATCAGTTCCAGACAATACGATAAGTAGTAATGATTATCAACCAAATAGATGCAAGATGTGCAAGCAAAAGAGAGGGATTATTACTCTTTTCCCTGTTGTGGCATTTTTCCAGTGGATGGATGCTTGTGGATGGCATTATTAGGTTGATCATTCTTTCCCTGATATTCCAAAGAATCCAACATGGGCAGTTTCCTGTCTTTTGTAATTTCATTAGAGCTGTCATCACTGATTTCAGAAAATGGATTTCCATCAAGACATTGTACTACTTTCTCTTCCAGACTATTAGAGTTGTTTGCTAATTGCTGCTTGACAGTCCTACAATCATCTGTGATAGAATCATAACCATGATCAGATGCACAGGCATTATTTCTGTTCTGAGACATTTCTTCTGTGGTAGGATTAGGACAAATTTGCACTGGGTGGTGATGCATGCTTAAGTCGATGTTAACATGACTCTCAGGAGATAAACTTCTGCTGCAGTCTCGCCTTTTGGAATAAGATGCATGTGCAAAATTCCTGTTCTGAGGTGTACTTTGTTCTGCAGAAGGATTAGTACAAACTTGCACTGGATGAGGATGCATGTTCAAATTGATGTTAATCTGACTCTCAGAGCATGCACTTCCATTGTAGTCTAGTATTTTGGAATCAGATGCATGAGCAAAGTTCCTGTTCTGAGACATTCTTTCTTCTGCAGTAGGATTAGTATAAATTAGCGATATCTGGTGATGAATGTTTGGATGAATATTAACTTGACTCTTGGAGCATGCACTTCCATCGTAGTTTTGCCTTTCGGAATCAGATGTGCGCTCAACGTTCCTGTTCCCAGAGGTTCTTTCTACTGCAGGAGGATTAGGACAAATTTGCACAGGGAGGTGATCCATGTTTGAATTGATATTAATTTGATTCTCAGAGTCTAGCCTTTTGGAATCAGATGCATGAACAATAATCCTGTTCCCAGACGTTCTTACTTGATTAGGGCAAATTTGCTCTGGGTCGTGATGCATGTTTGAATTGATGTTAACAAGACTCTTGGAACATTCAATTCCATGGTACTCCGGCCTTTTGGAATCAGAAGCATGCTCAAAGTTCCCATTCCGAAATATTCCTTCAGCGGTAGGATGATAACAAATTGGCACATCACTGTGATGCATGTTCGAATGGATGTTAACTTGATTCTTGGAGCATGCACTTCCATTGTATTCCCTCCTTTCGGAATCAGATACATGTTCCAAGTTATTGTCCTGAGACATTTTTTTATCTGCAGTAGGTTTAGGACAATTTTGCGCTGGGTGGTGGTGCAAGTCTATATCCATGTTAACTTGATTCTTGGAGCATGCACTTTCACTGCAGTCTCGGCTTTTTGAATTCTTAGATTTGTCAACTGATTGCTCGACAATATTACAATTTTCAGCAGTAGAGTGAGAACAAATTGGCACATCACTGTGATGCATGTTTGAATGGATGTTAACTTGCCTCTTGGAGCATGCACTTCCATTGTACTCTCTCCTCTCTGAATCAGATACATGTTCCAGGTTACTGTTCTGAGACATTTTTTCATCTGCAGTAGGTTTAGGACAATTTTGCGCTGGGTGGTGGTGCAAGTCTATATCCATGTTAACTTGATTCTTGGAGCATGCACTTTCACTGCAGTCTTGGCTTTTTGAATTCCTAGATTTGTCAACTGATTGCTCGACAATATTACAATTTTCAGCAGTAGGGTGAGAACAAATTGGCACATCACTGTGATGCATGTTTGAATGGATGTTAACTTGATTCTTGGAGCATGCACTTTCACTGCAGTCTCGACTATTTGAATTCTTAGATTTGTCAACTGATTGCTCCACAATATTACAATTTTCAGCATTATCGCACTGTTCTGTTGCATGCGTAAATCCAGGTGGAAAATCTCTTGTTTTTATCTTTTCAGCATTATCACGCTGTTCTGATGCATGCCTAAATCCAGGTGGAAAATGTCTTATTGTTAGCACTTTATTGGAATCTAGACAATTATTGGTTGGAGCACAAGGCTCTGAGTTATCTTGCCGACTCCTGAAGGCACCCCACAGATAGTATCTTGCTTCAAATCCTACAAGAAAACCAAATCAAAATTTAGTATCGAAGAAGGCCTAAAAATGAGGGGTTGTTTGAATCAGATAATTTTCAAAGTTCAACTAGTCTAACAAGCTGGTCAAAATCAATTAAGTGATTTGATGAATAAACGATAAACAGATCGCTTGTAATTACAAACTGGAAGGAATCTAATCCTGAAGCAACAAACCAAAACAAATAGCTAGGTTGATATTAGTAACAAACCATTCTGAGTAATAAATATATTGTAGATGCCATATTCATAATACATCAGGAAAAACAACTATAGATTATGAAATAATTTTCATAGCATTATTAAAACAAGGATTTGCAATAAATAGAAACGATGGTTTCAGGTAAAAGAACTCAGATAATGGTAATCATTAGTATAGATAACTAAGTGATAACATCTAATGAAGGCATACCAAGGGAGAATCAACATTAGATAGTGAAAATATCAACACCATTAGGATGAAAACATCAACTGCGATTCATGAACATTCAATTTAGTATGAATTTCCGTCCAATATATTTACATACACAAGTAGAGTATTAAAGCTTGTCTTTCCCAGAAATGCATTCAAAGACTAGGGCTTTTTCATGGTCACCCACAAATGAGAAAGAGACTAGTTGATTCACTACACTTGACCACTGGCCCAAATGGGTAAGACTGATCACCAAGGACCTATTCAGAGCCTGACTCATCGTCAGATTATCGCAGGTCAATCAATTGTGTAAAGCATTTGTATATGAATTGTTTAGGTTGTTTTTCTAGAAATATTATGATAGATGTAAATTCATGTTTTCATTAAATCAACTGTTGTATACTTTGTCGACATAATTATTTTAAGTAACTTTTCAGTATTAATCCATATAAACACCTGAATATGTACCTTTATAATGCACATGCACTATGTAATTAGCCAAGTCATTAAGCTAGATAATCTTCATTTCTTTATTAAAAAAGGAGAACCAGTTCACGACGAAAGTATAATTTGCAACGATTTAGTACACCAATCATACTAGGATAACTTACTCTGACAATATTCTGGCAGTATAATGGAGGAAAATACAAGCATCTCAGCTTCATCAAGCACCACCCTCAAGGCAAGATCCTTCATAGTGATGCAATCCAATAGATTATGAAGTGCTGTCCCTGCACTGAAATGCAATAGCATGTTAAGCTTCTTTTCCTCTTTAAGATCATAGATTTAGGAAAGCAACGTCAGTAGAAACTGAAAGTACTTAGAATTTTCTGAAAAGAAACAGAGAGCAATGCTGTCATCATTTGGCGGTGAATTATTGAAACTTGTAGGCCATTCATTTCTAGGGAGCTTTGTCATTTGCAGCACTGGAGGCAACTTAGTCACTATGTTACAAACCTTCTCACATGCTTTAATTGACATACAAGCTTTTAATGGACTGAATTCCTCATTGCAAACATCAAAGCATCCCCTGCATGTCATAAGATAAAAGCTAGGATAACGGTGGATTATATCTAAAATTTTATAAAAATGGGTTGACAAACCAGTAACACTGACCTCCAAACAGGACAACCAAGGAGTTGCACTGATAAGTCAAAAGGGAGAAAAGTGTTTTGTCTAGTTTTTTCTATTTCTACTTGCGAGAGTGCTAGCAGTTGACAAGAATTTTTAACAGGAGAATTTTGGCAAGTAGAATTTGCATGAATCTCTTCATCCAAATGTTCCCCATCCGAAATTAATCTTCCCCTTGATCTACTCAAATTCTTTGGCATTTTTACTTCTAAAGGATTCTCTTTAGTTGCTTCAGCAGATTCATTCTCCAGCAATATCAATTTTCTCCTCTTATTCTTTGAGTGTTTCTCAAATCGCATTAGAGATGACCGAGGCAAGCCTGCGTTATTCTCATGTCTTTTCCCTATATTCTGTGTGCTAGCGCTCCTTTTAGTTTGCTTAAACTGACGCTTCAAGCGCTCCATGGTTCCACGTTGCGTTGGCTTGACCATGGATGGCCTAGGCTTGCATTGTTCACAAGACCAACTTATCATTTCATGCTGACTAGGCAATTTATCCAAACAATACCTGCAATAACCATATGAATTTATATAAGACAACACAACATATAATAACCTAAGTGGATTGATTAAGCCACAATAAGATACCTGTGTTCAGCAGAAATCTTACAGTTGTTGCAAAATACAAGAAGTTCAGCATAGCCTGATACACCACATGTCTGACAAACAGTTGCCTGCAAAACCAAGTGTGTAATAATTTTTATTATTTATCTAAATAACAGATGGACATACACGAGGCAGCAAAAGCATGCATTAAATCACGTCTCCTTTGGGACAAAAACCATAAATATTTTCATGGATGAGATATGTCCTCATAAAAAGTCCAATCTGTTGTCATCATCGTCAAATTGTGTTTGTTACATATTGTTTTTCTTTAAGCCAGTAGATCCGCAAAACTCACAGACAGCTCCACAGCCAGGAAGAAGGCCTCCGACTAAAATTGTTCAGAGAGCTCCACAGGGACCAATCCACTTAACTGGAACAAATCAGTTGAGGGAAAGTCCAAGAATACCATAGGAGATCATAAAGATCTATCTTTTCTTAGAATCGTTGCTTGGTACCATGGGCATAGTGATCAAAAAGCTTTCCGCATTAGTGAGATCCAGAGCCTCGCTAGAAACAAGGCTGAGGAAGAACAAGGTTTGATGGAGGCGGATGCACCCCAAGGCACAAGGGAGGCTATTCAAGATTGGAACTTAGCCTCTGTTTTTTTTTTTTTTTATTTACAAGGGGTATCCAGGCTTGCGCTCGACTAATCCGCTTGGTTGACCGGCCCTGCCCCACAGCCTTCAACGAGAGTCCCCACCGGTCAACGAGGGTAAATCACGGGACGGAGACACGTGGCGACTTCACCAATGATGATATCGGTTCCCGATGACCTGACCACGCAACAGCCCGTGGTGATTTCTTCCGTCAGCATATTGCGTGCTCTGCCAAGGAGGAATCGAACCCGGGAAGTGAGGGATCACCCAAGTGAGTCATTACCAACCGTGTCGTGCCTGCGGGGGCAACTTAGCCTCTGTTTGGATTGGGTGAGAGAAGGTTAATTAACAAAGAGGGAAGGGAGGGAAAGGAAGGGAAAGAGAGGGGAAGTAAAATATCTATATTCCCCTTGTTTTGGAGGAAAGGAAAGTTCATTAACATAACATGTGTTACCTTGTTTGGGAGGAAACGGAAGGTAATGAAAGTTAAATATGTAAATTACAAATTTATCCTCACTTTCTAAAATACGATGAACTACTTCAAATTATTTATTTACTCAAAGATTAGAAAAACAAATCTCGATTGACATTGAGCCAATTGACAAGCTAAATCCATGTAGTGTTATGAACCACTATAAGCTAATGAAAGAATGAAGAATGTATTCAATACTATGTCAATTTAAGTATCAAGTGACATCAAGGAAAGATAAATTAATGATGATAAATATTTGCAAAAGAAATTTTTTAAGAGGACTGAGTGAAAAGTTTCTTTTGCATTTCTAACCTGGTATGAAATTTTAATTCATACGATATTAGTGACAAGATCATAATGTAAAGGAATGAACCCAAAAAAAAACTCATAGAACAAAGCAAATATATACTTTTTGAAACAATGAATCAAATTAAACCATCTAAAATAGTGAATTCATCATAGAGATGAGAAGTATTTGAAACAGGAGCGTGGAGAAATGCTGCAAGTTATTAAACATTCACCCTACACATGGCAAAGAATCAGGATTATGTAACAAGATCTTCAACGAGTTATGGCTTTGGGGTAAGGGACTTGGGCGGCAACATAGGGGTTTCCTCCACCGATCCTTGCTTAATGTCAACCTCCTTCGAGCAGGAGGAAGAGGGACCGGCGCCTGCCCTCCTCCCCTAGCTCCAGAGTCTTCATAGAGATCGAAACGTTGGCTGCACTTGGGAGCACCCGAGCTTCCTCTCCATCAGCGAGCTCAGAGAGGTAGACAGTGCACTCAAGCCCGCCACCTTCCTTGAAATCGGTGGAGCGATAGATGGTGGTGGAGAGGGAAGCGAGGGTGGTGGGGTTGAGTCTGCGGCGCATGGAGGCAGGATGGAGGTCAAAGGCGGCGAAGACAAAGTGGGACATGGCGCCAAAGCGATCATAGCGGAGATAGCGCTTGGCGTAGAGGTAAGGGAAGAAGACGAAGACGATGCATTTAGGAATTATATTACGAAACACTGATAAAATTGGAACAAAATTTTATTTAGTTTCCCTTACCCTTCCTTCGACCCCAAATCGGGGTGTAAGAAATTCTTTCATTTCATGGATAAGGAAGGTTAAAGCTTATCCTTCTTTACCTTTCCTAAGCTCACTTCCTCCCAAACAGGGTTTCAAGTTCCCCTTCCCCTTATTTACTCTTCCCTCCCCTTCCCTCACATCCTCTCAAACAGTGTATTAGCTTCCACTCAATGGCTAGCTATTCAGGATTAAGCCACTAACCCATTAATCCGGAACCTATTGAACTAAATGCTCTCATCCCTATTCTCCTTGTCCCAAGTATAAAACACCCTACCTCAATGTCACATGGCAAGCAAGTTGCATCCCCTGAAATACCACAATAATTTCAGCTCTGACATGATTTGAGGCCAAGATTGCATGGATATTGATCTCCCTGCTTCACATTTTTGGAGCCAAAGCACCCCCTGAAACTATTATAAATCCCAGTCTGGCAATCCTGCCAACTATGACAGCCTTCCATCATCAGATTCTTCAGAGTATATTATGGTTCAAATTGCAGTAATTTCCCTTGCCCAACACTGTAAATGTTATGGCTCTCAAGTTTGTTATGAGTTTTTCCCTTTGACAACCTCTTTAAAACATTATTGTTCTGCTCATGTGAATCATAAAAGGCATTGAACTAATGCACTTATAAAGCCAGCAAACACCCTTTGACATGCGCATAAGTTTAACAAAAGTAAAGTAAGAATGTGCGACTCAAAAGGCTTTGAACTAATGCACTCTTGTCAGAAACTTTCTAGGTCACATCATAACCCTCACGCTAAATGTTTAGCTACCTTCATTCACATCTTTATCTTTGTGACTCTTCATCTTTATTTTTGTGACTCTCATCTTTTGCTTGTATGCTCGCTTTATAACTCAACATTCGATTCCATATAACATAACAAGTCTATGTGTCATTTTATAGAACTTCTTTTTAAATTTTAAAGATATGTTACAATTACAAAGAACATTCCTTCATTTTAAGTATTATGCTTATATCCTATGTAAAACATATTTATCAACTCCTCCATCATTTTGCAAAAGAATCCCGGATATTTAAGGTTCTTAGTTACAAATAACTAACATCTCAAAACTTAAATTACTTTGTTATATCTACTACTACAACAACCCAGTCTTATTCCACTAGATAAGGACAGTTATATGAATCCTTCTACATCATTGGATATTGGACTCTATCCGCTTTATGCTTAAATAAATTTTATCTTATTTTATCATTGCTAACCAAGTCTTTTTTTTATCTTCCTCGTTTGATGTACGTATTTGTCATAGTTTCACATCGGTCGGTATTATCTTAAACGTGTCTCTCAGAGTTTTCTCTTAATATATGCAACTCCAACTCTCTCTAATACTCTAATTTTTGTATCTATCCATCCTCGTTTATCCACACATCCACCTTTCTAATAGATTAGTATACGCCCATATCATTCTTGCTCCATTGATTCTTTTGATGGATCTCAGGATCTATCATATATAAATAAATTGTAAAATAGGTTAAAAATTAGAACAGTCGGCCTTCGATTATTTTGGATCGATCGAAATACACACATGTAAATGTAGCCAAAAAAAAAAGAATTGGGTTGCTATTTTGATGTACTATTTAGATATACATCTAATCCATGTACATACATATTGTATATTGATCTAGATATGGGCTTTTTTTATAGGAAAAAGTCTATCCATATACGATACAACTTTCTATGAAAATAATGAATATGATAATATATACTATATAATAGTATATAACTATAGAATACTAGATAGTATGGTAGAAAGAATTATATATAATTCTTTCTACCATCCTCATCTCTCCAACTCTAATCTTCTGCTTATGTGTTTGAGTCATAGCTCAACATTCAGCGTCATATAACATAGCAAATCTAACCACAATTTGCAGAACTTCTCTTTTAGTTTTAAAGGTATTTACATAAAACACGCGACGCACTCTTCAATTTCAACCATCCTGCATGTAATCTATATAAGACATCTCTCGGGCAGAGACCAGGGGGCCGCTGGGTTGGCGGTTCCAACCTTTTGAAATATATAAGACATCTCTCTCAAAACCTTTATTATTTTGCAAAATGATTCTAAATACTTAAAGCTCTCAATTCCAAACAACTCGTTATCTCTTATCTTAATAATTATCTCATTAGGTCAAATATTGCTAAACTTAAATATCATATATTCTGTCTTTTACTTTAGTACTTTACTAAGCCTAAAACCTTTCACTTTCAGTTTTACTGCCAAGATTCTAATTTAGTATATAATCTTTCACGTGTTTCATCTATCAAAATAATATGCAACATGCACCACAATATTGTGTTTTGAATGTGTCTAGTGAGTTCGTTCATGATTAGTATAAAAAGATAAGGGCTTAGAGTTGATATGTAACCCTATTTTTATTGAAAATACTTCGATTGATCCATCTAAAGTCTTCACTCTGGTCGTTATATCCTCATACATACCCTTAATTAATTCAATAGATATTATGTTAATCCTCTCTATTCTAAAATTTTCATATAATTTCCTTTGAGATTCTATAATAAGTTTTTTCTAAGTCAACTGTCATGTGTAAATCATGACTTTTCAATTAGTTGCCTTAGAAGATGTAGCTTCTATTGTCGAGCTTTCAAACATGAACCCTAATTGATTTTTAGTCACCGTTGTCCCCCTAATCTTTTTCTATTACTCGTTCTCAAAATTTCATGTTATGACTCGTTAGTTTAATACTCCTATAGTTTGCACAATTTAGTATATCTCCCTTATCCCTATTAATCCGACATTTTTTTTCATTTCCAATATCATGTTAAATAATTTCATAAATCATTCAATACCTTATTTTACTATGCACTTTCATACTTCTATCGAAATATCATCTGGTCCAATGACTCTTTTTATTTTACATCACGTTTAAAGCTTATTCTACTTTTTAAATTTGAATTTTACGATAAAATTTTAAATTTTTATACCCATTTGACTTACTTAAATTACCTAAGTCCATAACCTAAACTTTCATTAAAAAGTTGATGAATATACCTCTTCCACAGTTTTATTTTTCCACATTTACTAATACCCTACTGCATTCATGTTTAATTCTTCCACCGCTCTTTTATTTTTCCATCATTTACTATTATCAAATTACATTCATCTTTAATACATCTTGTTTGGATAAAAACTCGTCTTCTTTTACTTTAGTTTTTCTATAAATGTCTTTTTACCTTTCTAAACTTAAATTTCATATATTCTATTTTTACCCTATCAAACCTAAAACATTTTAGTTTCAATTTTTTGTGCCCAAGATTCAAACTTTACATTATTCCTTTATGTGTCTCATCAACCAAAATAATATCATCTACCAATAACATGAAGCATAGTTGGATTTGCATTCACTAAATTCATTCATTATTACTGTAAAAAGGTGCACACTTAGAGTTATTCCTTAGTATAACTCAATCTTTATAGGAAATAATTCAATTAATGGAATCATCACTTTTATCATTACATCGTCGTACATATTATTAATTGTTTAAATATATCCTACACTATCATCTTCTTTTTAATAATTCTCCACACAATTTCTCTTAAGACTCTGTTATAAACTTTTTTCTATATATAAATACCATGTAAATGTTCTACTGCTTTTCCCAATACTTTTCAATCAATAGTAATATATAAAGCTTCCATCAAGCATGAATCCAAATTAATTTTTAGCCGTCTTTATCTCCATTCTAAATCTTTTTTATCACCTTTTTTTCAAAGTTTCATAGTATGACTTATACATTTAATGCCCTTATCATTCGCTAAATCTTGTAGATATCCTTTGTTTTTATACAAGAGAATTAGAATATTTACCCTACATTAATTTGACATTTTTTTCATTTTCAATATTAATGTTTCCCTAGGCACTTTTATATCTATATTGAAATATTACCTAGTACAATCGATTTCCCATTCTGCATCCTAAGCTAAGTTGGTTGTTAAATCTTCTTAAACCTTCGAGAAAAAGTTAAAAGAAAATACTTCCTCCACTCCTTTATTTCTTTATAATTCACTAATACTCTATTATTTTCATCTTAATATATCTAATTTAAGTAAGATCTCTTATTTTTCTCTCTCTTCCAAATCGTTATTAGTATTAAATCAAGTAGTCTAGAATTTTAAATATTAGTTAAAGCATATGTTATAAATGGTGATCGATGCGGCCGCCTAGACGTCGCCTAAGCGGGAGGTGGGCATCAACCGTACCGTCTTAGCCTAAGGCGGTGCTTTAGGCGGGAACTTACCTCATTCTACCATTGCCACCGCCACCGCCGCACCTAGAACCGCCATCGTTGTCGCCGTTGTTATTTGGCCACCACGACACGTCCGAATGCGTTGCCTAGGTCCAGTGATAAGTCCGAAGTGTTGCACGAGTTCGGAGTCCGGACGCTTCGTCCAAGCCCAACGACATGGTCGCAGGCATCTCCCGGGGCCTCGCGACAAGTTCGCACGACCAAAACAGGATACGCAAGTAAGTTATGGTTTAATCAGCGTTCTAAAAAACGCCCTAGGCGACGCCTAGGCGCTCGACGACCGCCAGACACCCCGAAGATCCCCTTTGCGGCCAACCTAGCCGGAAGAGTTGCCTAGGCGCTCCTACCTGTGCGCCGCACAGGAGCCCCATGAGCCGTGATGCGGCCCTAGGCACTGTGCCGCATAAAAATCGAGATCCGGTTTTTTTTAAAAGCCTTAAAACCTAATTTGTCGATTCATCTGCCTGCCTGCGTCGTTGGACACTCCTCGGAATCACGCAGGTATATTTCATATTTTCATTTTAACAGCATCATCTGACTCGTCTACCGCAGCTTTCGATGTCGCGGGACGCTTCCGGCAGCACCGAACGCGTCGCAGGATTCTTCCGTCGAAGCCAGATAGCTCAAGCAACGTGACGCTTCTGGCGACGCCGAATGCGTCACAGGACGTTTCGGGCGCCGTTGAACTTGTCCCCGAAGACATCTGGCACCACCGGAAGTCTCCCGCGATGCTTCCGGCGCTGCCGGCAACAGTCCGATGCTGCGGTTGAGGGAGTTATGTTTTTATTTTTATTGTAATTTATTATTTATATTTATTATTTTATTTAATTTAAACATTTCATCAAATAAATAGATAATTTGAATTGGCTTCTCCATATCCTTATTAAATTATCTCAAAAAATATATAAAATATATATATAAATAAATAATTTTATAAGCTTTATTAATTATAAATCTTATTAAATATTTTATATTTAAAATCATATTTATTAATTATAAATCATATTTTTATTCAAAAATATATATTTAAAATTTTAAAAATTCTAATAAATTTTATTAATTTATATTAATCAAATTTATATTATGATAATTTTATTTTACTAATTCATATATTTTATTATTTATTAATTTTAATAATCTTAAGTTTTAAAATTCAAATATTTTATATAAAAATATAAAAATATTTATATTATTTTATATATAAGTTTTTTAGATTTGTTATTATTTATTATTTATTAATGATTCTAAAATTTTTAAATTTGTTTTTAAATAACTTTTCGACAGCATCAGTTACTCAATCTAAATCCGGAATTCTTAAAAGATAGTCAAATGACACCGGATGGGAGTTTGGAATGTTGATTGATCTCAAGAACCTCGACAAAATTAAATGCAAGCTATATGAAAAAATAATATCGGGAAGAGTATATAGAATCAATGAGCACATAAAAAATATACTTGAAAATGTATCTAATTGTCGAATGCATCTCAGGAAGATAAAAACAAGTGCAAACAAGCCATTTTAGAAGGGAGGAACAGAAAAAATAAAATAAAATAATGAAATACTCCTGAGATCCATTGACCATGAATCCCATTGTGACTTCTAGAGCCCTCCCTCGAGCTCCTAGTCCTAGTCACTTTCCCTAGATAGCTCGTTTACAATTGCAAGACCAAACCGGTGTTCCTCTGGTGCTTCTTGACCTTCACCTATCACTCTCTTAACTTTATATACCTTTTTCTTGATCAACTCCTTTTCCTTGCAATTTTTACCTTTCCTTTACCATAATCATAAGGCATCCTTGAATACGACTTTTTACTAACATTTGACCTCCTAGGGTGATATCCTAGACCCGACCTATCAATTTTAATGTGTTGATCCTTCGGTATCACACTCAATCTCTTGGACCCTCTAATGAGTCTATCTAGGTTCTTTTCTAATTTATCAAGCTTTGCCCTCAAAACTTGATTTTCCTTTTCTAAATTTCTAACCTTAGTATCACCATGCTCATTTTGATCATTCCTAAATCTACCCGTTTTTCTAGGCGTGTCTCCCTTTCTTAGGATGATGTCTTGATCCTTAGGTCTAAAAGTCCTAGATTTATCATGAAACATAGAATCTTTAGCCTTTTGGCACGCAATAGTATTTCTATTTTTATCATGATACTTGAAACCAAAATTATACATAGGCAAGCAATCATTATTATTTCTAGCATTCATAAACACATTGGAAGCATATGTAAAGTTAGGGATTACGTACCTTACCCTTGTAGCTCCCCCTTAATGTGAGTTTTTCCTCTTTTCTTCTTTTTCCCATCTTCTCAAATGCTCCATCTTCTTGAGCTCTCCTTTTCTTGGACATTGGGTGTCATAGTGTCCTAGCTCCCCGCAAGTGTAGCACCTAATGTGCTTCTTTTCTTTCTTTTCCCTACAACCCATGTTAGATTTAAAAAGAATGGACTCAGGTTTAGGGTTTACCTCCTTCTTACCTAATGGACACTTGTTCTTGTAGTGCCCCTTCTTGTTGCATCCAAAACATATGATATGATCCTTTGATTTTGTTTGGTGGTGGTTGGAGTTTTTCCTTGTTCCGGTATGGATGTGAGTCTCTCCTCCCCCTCAATCCTCGAAGTTGACACCTCTTCTTCTCTTAATGAGGTTGACAACACTTTTTCTTCTTGGTCTTCTTGGACCATTGAACTTACTTCTTTGGGTTTTTCCACTATTTGAGCTTGTGTAGGGTTCTCACGACATTCTTCCAAATTATTCCACAACTCATATGCATTTTTATACTCACCTACACCACTCAAAACATTATTAGGCAAAATATTAACTAATATATCAATTACCTTCTTATTTGCCCTAGATTGTGCTTGTTGCTCTTTAGTCCAATATCTAGGTCGGAGCTTTTTCCCATGCTTGTCTCTTGGAATCTCGAATGGTTCTTCTAACACCACCATCCACTCCCAATCCATTTCAAGCCAAGTCTTCATTCTTGTCTTCCAATAGGCAAAGTCTTCATGATCATATGGAGGTGGAGTGTTTATGTCGTCACCCAACTTGTCTTCCATCATCATTCCCTCTAGCTTGTGCTTTTTTGACGGTTATTCCAATAAGAGCGGACAATCGTTAGTGCGCAAGCGGAATATACTAATTAAAGACAAAACTAATGAAAGGAACATACCTATTTACGTGGTTCGGAAATAAAACTCCTACTCCACGGCTGCCCGTAAGGTGGGTGATCCCTAATCCGTCGGTGGATGATTCCCCGAAGCACCTCCGACTAGATCTCGTAGCTCCTTATGGGTGGAGAAACCTCACCACAACCTTTGGACACTACCTGAGCACAATAGAATACTAACCAGCTCTATCCAAGCATGTTTCGTCAAGCAAGAAAAGCCTGAAACGAGCTCCTTTAAATAGAGCTCGAGTCTGAAATGGCCGCTATCAGTCGACTGCCCCAGGGGCAGTCGACTGGTCCCACTCAGATTCGAACGTTACAAGCCCAACGTTCGAATCACCAGCCATCACCAGTCGATTGCCCCAAGGGCAGTCGACTGGTCCTCCCCTAAGTCTAGTGTTACCCTTCCCAAGTACATTTCTCTCCGCACTCAAACCCTCCCAACTTAGTTCCCGAGTATAAACACACACTCGAACCCTCACGACCTGGTTGACTCTTCAATCAGCAGTCTCGGTCTGTTGCCTTCACGCCCTCTTCGTCTTCAGCTCCTGTCCCTTGGATGCGCACGCAAGCCCTCGACTTGCCTCCATGCCACCCTTCACGCATGCCTCGAAGTCTGCATCCCTCGGCTCATCATTTCTGCTCCAGTAGCCTCGATCTGTCACCTTCAAGCCCTCTTCGACTTTGGCCCTCGTCCCTCGAATACACACACAAGCACGCGGCTTGCCTCCATGCTATCCTTCACGTACGCCATGAAATCCGCTTCCTTCGGCTCATCGTACCTGCTTTGTCCATGGTCCCTCGGATGCGCACGCAAGGCAACAGCTTGCCTCCATGCCACCCTTCACATGAAGACATCCAACCAAGTCTATGTGTACCTGCAAACCTGCACACTCACATATACATATTAGACCAGCAACAAACTCTAACTTAACCAGTTGACACACACATCAAAACCATGATCTTCTCAATCATACTTGGGTCGATTGCCCCAACACATGGTGGAGTACATACGGTGCTCACACACCCAACTTGCTAAGAGTGGCATTGAAGATACTTTCAGTAACTAGAAGTGCATTTGGGTGTGAAAGAAATTGGAGTGTGTTTGAAGAAGTTTTAAATTTTAAGTCTTTATTCTTTAATTAAAATAACGTATATATTCATGTTACTAACTTTAATATTTACTCTCTTTTTTTTTAGATTCAAACAACGAAAAGAAACATATTAGATGTTAACAGATTGAACAATCTAATATTTGTCCAATTTAATGCTAGATTGTTGAACAAAAAAAAATGTCGATGTCCTTCTTGCAAAAAATGCTTCAAATGCAAAAGGTTGGACTGTAAATGGTGGGGAAAGTGATGAAGTTGAACTAGGTTCTGGGCTCACATGGCAAATGGTTGATGAAGCAGGTGGAGCATATGAAAATCTACAACCCCGAAGAAGCTCTAGAGTGAGAGAACTTCACGAGGATAATTTTAAATCCGAAGAAAAAGAGGAACACAATGATGATATTGAGTTTGTATCTGATGAAGACCAAATTGTTGAAAATTATGAAGAAGTAGAATAAATTTGATGTTGAGTTTATGTCCGATGATATTGAGATTGTGTCTATGATATTTTATTAGTTGTGTAATTTTGAAGTTTGAACTCATTTTAAATTTGAGTTTGTGTTCTACGACTATGATATTTTATTAGTTATGTAATTTTAAAGTCTGAACTCATTTTAAATTTGATGTTATTGTGTTGGAGACTTGGAGTTATAATATGTGATTTATTTTGTTAATTATGTTGATACTGATTAATCCGCCTAGCGCCGCCTAGTCTCTGCCTAGGCGACCTAATCGCTAGGCACTGGTCTGGCGTCCGACTAGCACCTAGCGAATTTTAGAATCCTAGGTTTAATTAAATAATTTTATGCTAATAATTTTAATTAAAACGTAGCTATAATTAAGATAATTTAAATAGACTTAATTAAAGTTTGACAAAATAATCTCATTAATTGAATATATATATATATATATATATATATATATATATTATTTTTAAATATTTGGTATAAATTTTAAATTTTTAATTAATATATTTTATTAAAAGTAAATATTATAAAGAATAATGATTAGTTATAATATTATGAACAAAAATAATAAAAATATTCAACCGTCTAGGGCACTGCCTAGGAATCGCCTAGGCAACCGAGACAGTAGGTTGTCACTTGCGCACCGCTATCGTCTACTACCATTTACAACACTAATTAAAGCATATCAATAAGTCGTGTGAAATTGAAATCAATATAAAAGATTGACATGAAAGTCAAAGCAAAATTATTTTATATGAGATTATAAAAGGCATCAGCAGTATTAAGAATGATGCATGTTGATATCATTAAACACCAAATATCAATAATAAAATTAAATTAATAGTTCGTAATATATTAACAAAATGATATCAAATTGTCATTTGCTACTATTAGAGAGAATAGATGGACTAAGCTACTAGATTACCTAATTCTGTTACAACTTATACTAGAGTGAATGAGTCCAATAAAGAGGGGCACAAATCACTTAGTCCCACCAATTAGTCGCCACCCATTAAGGGTCAAGTTTAACCACAACAAAAAATGGCTTAAGGATGGCATGCACAAGATGAATAGTATAGTCACGCAAAGCAATCAAAAAGATGAAAAAAAATGGGACGACGAGAAGAGAAGAAAAGGACAGCCCGGTGTATAAAACTCCCGCCAATATAGGTTCCGGAGAAGAGTCTATTGTATGCAGAGATTATTTCCAAAACATGAACTTGTGACGTCTAGGTCACACTGCAACTAACATTATCATTACACCAAGGCTCCCCTTCATTACACCAAGGCACTACCTATATTAGAAGATATAAAGGATTATTAAAAACAAATGAAAAAAATTACCTACAAGATTTAAGTCTCTTATTCATTATGTTCCATGATCTTACAAATAATGCAAGTGTCAACTAACATGTGCATTCAATTCGACAACAATATAACACCTCCTGACCAAATGGTGAATGGTTAAGCATCCAAGAGTAATATATGAATACTTGGCAGGATAAAACCAAATGTGTCATTGCCACCAAACTCGTACGTCAATCAACACAAAAAAACCCCTCTTGTGATATTTATATCAACTATCTTTCATATCACCATGACAACTACCCCACAAACTTCACCATCAAGCTCCGTATTGCACTTCTTCTCCAATCACAAGAAAAACTTTTGACTCTCAAACTAGGTAGAGAGCAAAACTTTGACTCTCAAACTATGTAGAGAGCAAAACTTTGACTCTCAAACTTTCATCCTACACAAAATGCTTGAAAAGGAATCAATCCATACCTTACTGACTAGATTACTACGAGGGAAGGAAATAGCTAGGTGAAGAAACAGTACAAAAATCATTTATAGGAAACAGTAAGAAAAATTTCTCTTACTAAGGGGGGAAGAAAGAAGTAAAATTACCCTTTAGAGCATTTCCTTAAGGGAGATAGATGGAAAGCTAAATTTCAAAATTTTCTATATTGATAATTTAAAAAATTATATATATATATAATATTAAAAATAATTTAGGAGAACGCCCCTTATTTTCGTCAACAGAAGATCTCACATTGAAAAAATATCAAAAGAGAAAATTATCCCAATTTTCATCACAAAAATACTCTTATTTCAATATTATTGTAACAAGTTTGCCCAAAACTAGTGTAACATGGAATAAAATTGCTTCAACTTGAACATAATTGTTACACTAAAGGGCAACCCAGTATACGAAACTCCCACAAATGTGAGATCTCGTAAAAGGATCTATTGTACGCAATCTTACCCTACTTTGCAAAAAGTTGTTTCCTAAACTCAAACATGTGACCTCAACTTTACTGTCGCGCCAAGACTTCCTTTCAAAATAATTACATTATTATATTAAAATACCTTTATTTCATCTTAGTCAAAATAACTTCATGGCATTGTTGTAGCATGTTGTAACAATTTGACTAAAAAACAAAATTTTTACAGTTATAGTCGTTTAAATCAAAACTATGACACGTAGCAATACATGTAGCAATTTTAGCCAAACCACTACAATAGTGCTGAAAAAAATAAAGGTATTTTTGGATGAAAAATAAGATGAGATGCTATTTCAATATTTTTTCAACAGAGTGCTCTTTTGAGCATGAAGAAAATAAAGTGCTACCTTGCCCCTTTTTTATTTTGGCCCGGATAATTTTGAACTGTTGTGATGAAATTTAAGCTCTATTGCATGTAAATGCTTTGCCAATCCAAATAGAGTGACAGCAGGTTTAGACACCCAGTGGAAAGATTCCTTTTAGCCCTTTGCTTCCAGCCTATCTAAGTCAAAAGAAATGAAGGAAGAGAAAGGCTGGAGAATCCTTTTTCCCCTCGTTCCGTTAGAGTTTTCTTCCCTGAAATACGGGCTGTGGGTGAGAGAAACAGACGCAAGCGGAATGGATACGAAGTCAAACTTCCATCGCAACACATGCAAATACAGGAATCTTGAACCCATAAACCCACCATGCAACCAATCTTAGGTCTCGAAAATTTTTGCTAGAAGGTTCGCAGAGTTTGAACCATGGCATTCTAACATCCTTCCTTCAACCGTATGAAGGATAGACGAATCATCAAGAATTCAATGCAGACCCCCTAAAACCCTATAAATTGAAGTAGAACACCATGTCTGGCGCTAGAACCAGAAAAGATTCAAGCGACGACCAATCTGAAGTTGAGGGAGCCGGTTTTGCTAAGAGGTTCGCGGAGTTTGAACCATGGCATCCTAACATCCTTCCTTCGACCGTAAGAAGGATAGACGAAACATCAAGAACTCGAAACGAACAATAAACGAATGCAGAATCCCTAAAACCCTAAAAATCAATTCAAAAGTAGCATACCATGTCTCGCGCTAGAAGCGGAAAGGATTCGAGCGACAACAAATATGATGTTGGCGGAGTCGGAGATGGAGAAACCGAAGCAGAAACAAAACAAGAGGAGGCGGAAGAAGAAGAAGAAGAAAGCGAGAGAAAAAAGAAGGTTTCCGTTTCTTCCGCAGAACAGCTCGCGTAGTACGTCGGTCGGTGCCTCGGCGGTTTTCCGAAATATGGGAGTCAGGGTTTCTCCAACCGCTGTTATATAAAAGCCGCCATTATAGGGATACAATTAAAAGGCAAGGGCTTAATTAATGCACTCCATTATGCATACAAAACGGCACACTATACGAAATTGATCAAAGATCGGATTTTTTTACTAAAATATTGTTTAATTAAAAAATATAAAAATATTATTAAAAAAATCCTGCAATTACCGCACGACACAATCGCCCTGATCCCTATCCGCGTGGCCAAAGGACCTTTGGCCTCGTGGCCAGGGACCCAATCGCGTGGCCAGAGATCCGTCAACGCAGCCAAGCTGGTCGTGCAATCGGAGGTTGTTGATCGGGCGGCACACGGCCAAGTCGACCGGCCATGGCAGCCACGCGATGAGGTTGCCTGATTATGGAGACCGTCGGAAGAAGTATTTTTGCATAATAATTTTAAAAAACGACGTTTTTATTAAAATCACCTGAAATATTTAAAAGACGTGTTTTTTTCTTTATTATATTCTTTTATTAAATCTGACTTTTTTTTGTTTTTGACTATTTTTTATTTTTCTCTGCGTATGCAATTTTTTTATTAAGGAATTACGTTCTAATACTTTATGATCAGAAGAAAATACATCTCGAACTTTATATTTTTAAAAAACTACATCTCAATCTTTGTATTTTAAAAAATAATATCACAGTCCCCGTACTTTTAGAAATTAATATCGTGATCCCTATACTTGAATAATATTAGTGTAAATTTGTGATTTGAAAACTACATCGCGATCTCAATATAACGCCAGATAACCTGTAATTTAAAAACATCTCTTGTATTTGTAGTGAAAAGGTAATTATTTTGGTGTCAAAATCTTAAAAAAATATAGGTAAGTTATATTATTGTTGCAACTTGCAACATTTATGGGTGATTGAAATGAGTTGTTGCAGATGTGGTAGACAACAACATCTGCTACGCAAGTGATAAGAGGAAATGGATGACTAAGCATGGTTATTCATCGAGGAATATGAAAATAAAGAAAAACAAATATAACTCACAAATATAACTCTTCATCAATGAACTTCAATTTGAACACTGTATTATACAGTTTGATGTTGATGAATCTGATTTTGTTAGTCATTTTATGCTTGGATTGGTGGTGTGATTGCTTAGGGGATGATGGAACACTGTGATTTTATCCATTTACTTGGAATATTTGGAGCACTATGCCTATGTACATGTTTAAGTTGATCGTGACAATAGATATATATTTTTCTTTTCTCTTTTTATTTGTTTTCGATATTTTAATATAGGATCTTTTGGTCTTTCGTGACTTCCCGTTAGTTTACACTGACATTATTCAAGTATAGGAAGCGCGATGTAATATTCCGAAAGTAAAAGGACCACGATGTTGTGATGGAGGAAATTCGGAGAATTTACAATAAATTGAAATTACTAAAATAACTTCAACTTATCTTTGTTGAGCGGTCTGAGCTGTTTTTTCTCAAACTGTAGTCTCCCGAGCAGTGTCTTCCGAGCTCCCGACCAGGGTGTCGAGCTCCCGAACAGTGTCTCCCGGGCTCCCGAGTGAAGCTCCTGAGAGAGTTTTCCGAGCTCCTGAGTGAGTTTCCCGAGCTGCCGAGTGAGTTTCCCGAGCTGTCGACCCGAGTCTCCCAACCAGGTTTCTCGAGCAGTAGTCTTGAGTAGTGTTTCCCGAGCTCCCGAGCGGAATTCCCGAGTGGAGTCTCCCGAGTAGAGGTCGGACGTCTCCCGACCGACCAGGAATTTGCTGAGGCATGCGCAACGCAGTTTCCTTGAAACGGATTCCCGAGTGGTAAATCGATTACGGTCGAGTATCGCGCAGCATATCAAAACTATATATATATATATATATATATATATATATATATATATATATATATATATATATCAAATCATGTAAGGATAGTTTTAAAATGACTACATCACTGTAACGACCCTCTCTTACTAACCTTGACCTTATAGGGTCGTTACGTTAATTTTACTGTTGGGTCGGGACTAGTCGAATAAAAAAATTTAATTTAATTCTTGTTGGCTTTACTAGAATTTGACCACCAAACCTCTTGGTTGCAAAACCTAGGCACTAACCATCAGCCCTACACTCTTTTTCTTTTACATTAGCACCAGTCGACTGATGACCTTATTAGTCAACTGGTGCAGTCGACTCCGCCTAGGAATCACTAGATCAATGTTTCTGTTCCCTTGAATTCACGAGGGCAGTCGACTGATACCTCTGGAACTGCAGTTTCCAGACTTCAGAAACATTGATCAAATATTCATATTCACCCTATTTCAACAACACAACAAATAGAAGACTCATAATCATATAACTATCATAATTGGACTCAATTATACTCCATTTAGCATGCATTTCAAACATAATATCTTCTTGCGGAATAAACATAACTAACATGACACAAAACTCAAGAAAACTCATAACATTTTATTGTTTAGAGCTTGGAACATTAACAAACTCATCCCGAATGATCTCATTTTACTGTTCTGCTGCCATTGACATAACCATCCATCCTTTGGCCTCCCTGCCTTACATCCTTTCTTTACCTTTATCTGCAATAAAAGGATGCAAACTATAAATAAATTGCTTAGTAAGTAGATATCCATTTCACAAAATATGCATTCGATATAAAACATGTTCATGCTCACTTTAAAACATGTGTAACTGAAAATGCTATTCTTTAACATGGAAAAATGCTCATGAATATATTTGTAACAATTGCTTGCCTTTGAAAACTTTGCTTGAACTGAAAATGTTTAACTTGTTTGAAATAAATACTTGCTATGAAAAACTTGAAACTTATCTTCTTAGACTTCATATACTTCAAAACAATAAACATCCTTTCTTAGGCCTGACATAGTACCAATGCGCGCATCCCTAATAGGTTTCGGGGTAGCTAGCCACCGAACCCTACTAGAGCGTCTCTACTAAGCTCGCCTAGATCTCTATGGGCCTCGGCCCGGTACATGCCAAAAAAGATCTTGGTATTTCAAAATAATATACTTAAACTTGTACTCATGCTTATATTTACAATGCATAACTTAACATATCTTTTGCACTTAAAAAGTAATGTTCCCAAAACTTATTTTAGGACATAACAAGACCTTGGTCTTGTTTTTTATCTCATTACTTAGTCTTAGAACTCGTTCTAGGGCTTAGTAAGACCTCAGTCTTACTCTGAACTTTTATCGAGCACCTTACGCGCCCTAATCCCAAAATTTACTTTTGGGTAAATCAAGACCTTGGTCTTGCTATACTAAGATCACATCATCCAAAGACTTAGAATCACACGAAAACTACTTTTATTACGGGTGAGTAATCTACTTACATCCTTGTGCTTTTAAACTTACTACCCAGCGTATAATCTTCTTCCTTGCGCGATCTTCCAACCCTTGGCCCTAGGAGAGAACCCTAGTTTTCTCTTGGTAAGAAACTCTAACTCTCCTCTCTTGGTTTTCGCAGGGAAGAAGAAGGAGGAGAAAACCCTTGGTTTTCTCTCCTTTCCATCATTTATATATTAAGTGAGATGATTACTATCCCTAATTGAAACTCAAAACTAATCCTAAAAGAGGGTCGCGGGTTCGAGCCCTTGCTCCGACCTCTTTAAAAGAAATTTTTAGTTTCTTTTTTTTTTTGAAAAAAATTCTGAAAAATTCAGGTGTTACAATCACACATCTACTTCCTATTTTACTTTTAATTAGTCGACTGATAAAAAAATAGCCGAAATGATTTCTATTTAAAAAACGATCAACTATTTTTTTTACCAATCGAATCGATTTTTCTCTATGTCAAAATTTCAAATAGATTTGATAATAAAAATTAGTTGACTGATTTATTATTGTATCAACAATGCTATTATATCCAAGTCATTTTTCAACAAAATTGGTTGATCAACCAAATGATCTCAGATTGATATGAAACTAATTCCTATGTGTTCGGCTAGTTTCCCTGATTATATCCATATTATCAAATATCAATTTAATCTAATATATTAATAGTTGTGATTTTTTAAACATGAATATATTTAAAAAATTTAATTCGTGTTCAAAAAATTACTACCCATAAATATATTGAGTTAAATTGACATTTGATAGCATGAATATAATCAGGAGAAGTAGACAAATACGTAATAATTAGTTTCATGTCAAACTGAGGATGTTTGGTCATCAACCAATTTTGTAAAATCGAGAATTAAAATTTTCAAACACATTCGTGTTAAGAAAATCACTACTCTTAATATATTATGTTAAATTGATGTTTGAAAGTATGAATAAATCAAGAGAACTAGTCGAACACACAAGAATTAGTTTAATGGAAATCTGAGATCGTTTGATTTATCAACTAGTTTGGGGCAAAATTGACTAACGGACTAAATATCCTTAGATTGATATGAAACTAGCTCTTATATGTTTGTCTAGTTTCTTTTATTATATCTACATTCTCAAATGTCAATTTGACCTAATGTATTGAGAGTAGTGATTTTTTAAATATAAATACGTTTAAAAAATCTAATTCGTGTTTAAAAAATCATCGCTATTAAAATACGAGTTACATGTATGTTTGATGACACGTATATAATCAGGAGAATTGAACGGACATATATAAGCTAATTTCATATTAATTCAAGGTCGTTGTTTGGTCAATTAGTCGATTTTATCCAATATCGACTAATGGATCAAATGCTCCGATATCAACAAGAAATTGTTTCTTATATATTCATCTAGTTTTCCTGATTATATTGATGTTCTCAGATATCAATTTGACTTAATATATTAAGAGCAGTTATTTTTTGAAAAAATATATTCAAAAAATCTAATTCGTGTTTAAAAAATTATTATCCAAAACTAGTCGATGAACTAAACGACTTCGGATTGATATGAAATTAGCTCTTATGTGTTCATCTAATTCTTCCGATTATATCTATATCCTCAAATATCAATTGCACTCAATATATTTAGAGTTCGCAGTAATTTTTGAACACGAATTATATTTTTCAAATACTTTTGTATTCAACAAAACACTGCTTACAATTATTCGATTAAATTGACGTTTGAGGGTATGCATATAACTAGGAGGAATAGGCTAACGCATAGGAGATAATTTTATGTCAATTTAAGATTGTTGGCACCAATTTAATTTTTCAAACACATCCATATTTAAAAAATTATTACTCTTAATAAATTTGATCATATTGATGTTTGAGGTTGCAAAATATGATTTGTTCGCCCCTAGAGTCTTTGTCACTTCGTCTCAGAATTAACTCAGGAGAAGTAAATTATAAAAATTATTAATTTAGAGGTTATGATTAACACATTAAAAGATGAGCATATTAACTTTATTAAATTTTAATAATTTTAATCCTAAATCTCAGGGCGAAAATCCCCCCACATTTTAACCATCGTCAGTGGACAATGAGAAAATAACCGGAGATGATCGGATACACAAATCAATTTAGATCGCCGACGTTCTGAATTATATCATGCACAACTAGCCCGATCGAACGGCTTAGAAGGCCCTTCACTTCACGCACTAATTCTATTCGTCGAATTCGCCCTTAAATATTAATCCTTCCCAGCACCAAAATTGATCCTGCTTTTGAGTTTCGGCGTGGTGCCCTCCGATCGTAGACGATGACGATGGCGATGGCGATGGCGATGGCGATGGCGACTTTCAGAAGAGAGGGAAAGAAGCTTCTGCTTTTCTCTCCATTCTCCAGAAATTCGATTGTAGCTCCCCGATCCGCAGTTCTATCCGAGTAAGAATACATAGGCAACCCGTCTGTTTGCGGATCTGATTTTCTGGGCCAGTGTTTTGTGTCTAAAATTTCTCGTTGATTCAAGGCGTCTAATATTTTGGATGGTTTTCAAACAGTTGGTTTGAAGAATCATACTATTTAGTCAGATATTACTGCATTCGTGGTAGAAATGGAAGGCTACGCATGTTCTGGCATCGATTTTGAAAGGAAAAAGATAATGGAAATCGTTTGCCCATTACTAAGATTAAGTGAGCGATCTTAAAAGCAAGAAAAGGTCGATTTAGTCAAAGTCATCTCCACTATAGGGTTTTTTTTTTTTTTGCCGGCTTTCTTTGTTGATAATCTAGCGATTGAATTTTCTAGAAGACATGGTTGCAAGCTGTTTGTATTTCGACATAGTTTTCCTTTAACCATCATAGTTTAAAAATAAAAAATTTGTTACTTCATCCTTGATTGAGTTTATCTTACCCGATACTCATGGAGATAAAATCTGCATAAGTACCATCTCTTGTTGATTTAAAAATAATTTATAAATCTTCACCTTTTCCTCCTGTAACTTTACTTTGATTATTGGCATGGATTATCTTTCTTCTTACCTGAAAATTTTACCAAACTACTAAATTTTTTATTCTGTCACCAGTGTGTTAATGCCAATGGAAGGATGCTCAATTTCATCTCAGATTAGAAGTAAGAAAGCATTACCATTTCACTTAATAATTGCACAAGGCAGAACATTATCTTTACGTTTGGAAGGCCAACTTTGTTTTTGTTACAGCATTGAAGGTCCAAGCTTCTCAAGTTCGAATCCAATATCCAGATGTCATCTCCCAACCATTTCCTGCAGTTATTAGAGGTACTTTTAGTACGCTTTAAGATTTTGATTATTTTAATGAATAGACTTGTAGAGATGCTAGGTGCCATTAACATCACATAGAGCATTTAGGTGTATTTTCCTCATCTTTATGTTAGTCTTTTGTTCAGTTTTATGCTTATATTTTGTCACGAGTGATTCTAGATAGTTACGCTGTACTAAATTATTTGGAAATGCACTATTTTGGGACTTTTGAGACATATTTTATAGTTTATTCTTTGTGTTTCTTAGTAGATTCCGCACGTTTTTGTTTGCATCATTATTTATTACTCTTATAGAAATATACATCAAAGTTTAAACGCAATCATTTTATTTTTTTTTCAGATTTGATTGATGTTTGTTATTCTATTGCCATCTTATGCTTTAGTATGCTGTGCATACAAGAGGCTCTATACAAATTGTTCTTGTTCTATTTGCGAGGCTTAATTTTGTCCAAGATTTCTGTGATATTTTGTTCAACCAACATTTGCACAAATGACAATGTGAAAATTTTGGGTTTTTTCTTTCATATTTTCATAAATTACCACAATTTTGGAAAAACCGCGTGTTAAAAAACTACCATGATGCCATGGTGGTATTTTCCTTATGTTCCTTGGACTAACTAATAAATGGACTATTGTGTTATGTATGGTGAAGGTTGAGTGACCAAAACTTGTATATTTTTAGTTTGAGAAATCAATCTAGTCAAGGTTGAAAGATGTTTGAATCCAAAGGTAGAGGTGTCAGATATATTGGGAATTGGTACTGTTATCAAAAGTGCAAATGCATTGTCTATAATCTATAAATTTTAAAGGTCTTGGAAATTAATGGTGAAAATTAATGCTTTGAACAAAGGTCTTGGAATATATCTCCCGAGCACACTATGTCACTTTCAGTTTACTTCAGAGGAGGTTTAAAGGATTCTGGAAGATTGGAGCATATAGTTTAGAGGAGGTTTGATGGCCTTTTTGAAATCATCTCTAAACCTTCCATAAGAACAATATTCCAATAGCCTCAAGAAATATAGCACCCTTATGTGTAACTATGTTGTTTGAAGTTGAACCTCTATAATCTTTGACCTTTTGAGAGACAGCTTCACTCATTTATCTCGATAAATAACTTTAATCTTGTTTTAGCTTTCACCTGTGATGATGTTTAATATTTTAATTATTTATTTGAAAGTGTATTTCTTTTAGATAGCTTAACACAAGTTCGCCCACCTCTTACGTGATGTCTGTCATCTGTTTCATGTTCTATGATTAAATCGTAGTTACAAAATGTAGCTCATAATTTTAAGTTGTTGCAAGTTGAGATGATGGAATTTAAGTCTCAATTAGTTGATGTAACACATAATGTGTAACAACACAGTGAGCAGCACCCATGACATGCAAACCTATTCATAACTTACCTTTGAACTCCAATCATTATTGTTAAGTATTTCAAGATTCTGCAACCGTAGTTACAGGTGAGTAAACGTGTTTCTTCACTGTTATATCCTTTCAGATTATCTTAGTAAATTTAACTTAGCACATTTTTTTTGATAGATATTCTTACCATATTAATTCCACTCATGTGAGAACATTCCCACTGTCACAACCGTAACAGTGCTGCATGTTAATTCTGCTAGTTAGTCATCAATCAAGATATCCACGTTTTTCTTCTTATCCATATTATTTATATTTCACAGATTTCACTTTGCAAATGTAGGATTGACAATCTTTCTATTGTTAACCACCTGACGAGATGTCTCTATTGTTTACAATGGAGCCCCCACGGGCTGGATCAGGTGGTGAGGTAATCGCAACTTGAATCAGAGGGCGTGGGTTCGAGGGTCGACGGTATGCGCGGGGGGTAAAACCTCGGCTGCTGTTTAAACAAAAATCCCTCGCGCCTGGGTGCCTCACCATCCCAGCATTCACCGTGATTTATCCCCTCTGGACACTTGTGGGGCAGAGACCAGGGGGGCCGTTAGGTGGCGGCTCCACCTTTCTTTGAATCTATTGTTTACAATGGAGCTATTTCAGGTTGTAGCTCTTTTCCTATGGTGAATTTAACACGTGCCTTCAGTTCAAGCATAAATCAGTTGCCTTTCATCACTGACCCTGACATAGAAGCTGCATTAAAGGATTTATTGGCAATTACCTGGGATGAAATACCAGAAACTGTCATAAATGAGACAAAGACAGCTCTGTCCAAAGCTACTGAAGATAAAGCTGGCCAAGAAGCACTGGCAAATGTCTTTCGTGCAGCTGAGGCATCAGTGGAGTTTAGTGGGGTGTTGGTGTCCCTTAGAATGGCACTTGATGATCTAAGTGGCTTTAGCGGTGAGGTCTGTTCAATTTATTTTTTTCATCTAAAATTAGCAGTTTGATGTTATTAATCTCATTCTGCAATCAATTGCCCAAACATGAACCTACATAATTATGATTATTCACAGAATGTCAGTCACCTGCCAGAGCATCTGGAAGATGCTATAAGAGCTGCATATAAACGATATATCTCTTATCTGGATTCATTTGGTCCTGATGAGACATATTTGAGGAAAAAGGTTGAGCTTGAATTAGGAACAAAAATGATACATCTGAAGATGAGATGCAGCGGAATTGGGTCAGAGTGGGGAAAGGTAACAATATTATGCTGTTATCCTTTGTGCTATACTGCTATGTGTTACAAGTTATTGCAGCATGATGTGTCTCTTTTTATTACTCAACTTCACATGTTTGCTTATGTATGATATGGTAGTGAATCAATGATAAGTGGATTTATCATCCGGGGAAAACCTTTGTTCTCTAATTTATTTATTTTTTCAAAAGTTCACAGATGTCAAAATTTTCAATTTTTACCCTGAATTTTTTTAGTTGGCCATTCATGTTTCATCGGCATTATGTTCACTGCTGGTTCAACCGCTCGTGATAGCCATTTTACGGCCCCATGATTGTCATGTGGCTACAAATTGGTACGAGGAACAATTGAAAATTTTATTATTATTATTTTCAACTATGGTAATGCCACAACCATCAGTGCCATGTTTCAACCATGTGGTGACCTAGTCAAACATGCAGGTGGGTCGAACGAAATTGATTTCCATATCTTATAATACTATGAGCTTTAGAAATTAGTTTGTGCTCATTTACAACTTGAATTACCAGGTGGTGTTTACTGCTAGTTGAACTGAGTTAATCTTGGGCCTAACCTGAATAGGTTTTCCAATGTCTAGAGGCAACTGACAATGTTTTTATCTGGGCAATTTTGCAAAAATGGACCAAAGTTTCCCTTGTTATTTTCATTCTTATGATTGATTTGTACTTAAATATGCTTGGTTCCACTGCTTTATGATATTTATGGAAATAATCTAAATATTATTCAATATTAATATACAGGAGTATCTTGTTTTATTTTGATGGTAGGAGAAAACAAGTAAATTGCTCTCATGAAAGTTAAAAGACCATTTTGGTTGTGCTCCCCATCTTTTCAGCTAACGGGTCTAGCTGTCTAGCTAGACTTGACTATACTAGATAATAATACTGTGAAGAAAAACAAATGGTGGTCTTTAGCCTTAATAGGTTGGAGGCAGACCTCACCTGCCCCATTTTTGTCGAGGTGGTCTTTTAAGGCGGTCTAATAACATAGGTTTAAAAAAACCCTTCAGTGCTTTGATTTAAAAAGACACCTCCTTCCCCTTCAGCCTCCTTCCGCCTCGAACCGCCCGTACCAATGGCATACGCAAGGCGTTGGCGTGGCGCGCTGCGGCACATTCAGGCTCATCCCTGAGCTTGGCGACGAGTCTGGACTCGTCACGCGGACTCGATGATGAGGTCGGTCGCGTGATCCCGTCGCGTGAGGCCTCCGAAGCCGAAACGTCGAAAATTAGGTTTTTCTTTTTTTTTTAACTTAGGTTTAATCGAATACTTTATATTAATTATTTTCATCAATTTTTAACTATAATTGAGATAATTTCATTAGACTTTATTAAAGCCTAATAAAATTATCATATTAATTTAATATATATTAAAAACATAAAAAAATTTAAAAATTAAATTATTTATTTTTAGTTAATATATTTTATAGTAAATTTTTGTTCTAACTTCTAATTTTTTATTTTTTATTTAATTATTGAAGAAAAATTGTAGTATTTTGCAGGAAGATTATTTATGCATAAACACAATAAAAAAATGGCCATGTAGGAAGCTTATTGTATTGTAGGTACTTTAAAAAAAATTCAACCACCTAGATGGCTAAGGTGGTAGGCAGTCACTGACCTCCCTGCTATCGACTATTGTCATTTACGACACTACTTAATTGTAATTGGGATTTTAATTCAAATAGTCTTTGTAATTATTTTTACTACAGTCAGTCTCCACGGACGAAGGTATTAGAATTAGTTTGTCTCCAAATTGATTTATTATTATTGAGAGCGATCTAAATAAAGAGTCTTGTAGATCAAGCTTATGAGAGTTCCACCAAGTTTTGACATCTATAAATCATCAAACAAGGTTATCTTAAATATTCTATCTCATGCCAATATTCTTCTCTGACCCATACTCCTAATATCTCAAAACGTGTTGAACATTTCAATCCATAATCATACCCTGGTCCCAGTAACATATGTTTCCTTTTACTTGATTTTTTGAGTTTATGTTTTCAAAATAGTTATATTTTCCACTTCTCATTTTGACTTTTGAGTGAATAAATGTTCAAGTCAATCCAATCGTTTCATGTATGCATTTACATCAAGTCTATTAACATTTAGATTTATTCAAAAAAGTACTATGTTGAATTGATCTCTAGGCAAACTACGAGTTTATAATAAGAATTCAAAGGTTGGAAAGAACAAATTATGAATGTCTTGTGTCAACATGCGAAAGCAAATTGAAACTAGGGATCAGAACGTAGGGGAACTTAGTGATCTAATTTTTTTGCACTTGATTCGTATGTCTTGGTTGATACAAATCAGGGTTTCCATCGGTTAGATTTATCTGAACATGGTTTCGTTTTCTGTGTCGTCTTCTTCTTGTTTTTTTTTTTCATTCTAGCTGTTAATATTTTGACTAGTTCAGAATGCATGCTTGTTTATTTGCTCAACTGCCTACATATTTTGCTGACAAAAGCACTAACGTCGAACCTGTTACTCTCAGGTTACACTTCTTGGCACTTCTGGGCTTTCTGGGTCTTATGTAGAACTCAGATCGTGAAAGCAACCTTGAGGATTAGAACCTTTCCTGCCCATTAGCGTCTTTCTTTGGCTCTTGCCTGACCCGCATACTTTCCTTATGACAAAGTGTACTTGAAAAGGAACGGTCAATGTTGTTTAATATTGCTTTAAAATAAGGTGATGAACTTGTGACTATAACACATTGTTTCGTCTGAGCTTCTTATGATATGCCTTTTAGGCTACTATGTTTTTGTAGTACAAGTCTTGTGCAACACAGTTATTTGGTGTCAGTTTATTTTTTTTTGTTGAGGTCATTGTGCTACTTTGTGCTGTTGGTAGATGTAGCGTTATGCATATGTTTGAGTTCTTGAGAAGATCAATTTATTTGGTATGGAATTCTGTTCTTATATTGAAATAATATGTGAAAGAGCGATACCACTATCGATGTGATAAGAATCTTTTGAGTTCAGTGTTTCTGGGCTGCTGTTGAGCATAAGCGGTGTTTCTTTGAACCTCATGCTCAGCATGGCGAACAAAACTTGTGTGAACGGAGTTTTCACAACAAATTCGTGGGAAAAGACTCATGATTTAGTTATAATCTTGACCAATTATAATTAAATGGTTAGGATTTGATGGCTACATGAATGTCCTATATTTGAGTTTTATATAGGGCTAGTCGCTATCTCAGGTATTCGTCGTTCGATCCCCAGTTACGATGTATTTGTAAGATTTTTTTTTTCAAATGGAGCGTGAATCCTGGGATGTTGGGCTTCTAGACTGTCCATTACGAACGCTTCTCGATTTATCTTGGCGGTCGGTGAAAATTTTTTATGAAGCTGGGCCGGTCGTTCAGGTTGAGAAAATTTCGTTAATTATTTATATTTGAGTTTTATATGAAGAAATGAATGTCCTTTATTTGAGTTTTATACGAAGAACTCTTTCATTTAAGTGATGTTTTTAAGAGGGATAAAATTAATTTTAAAATGACTCCCTCGTTAAGAATTGATTTATGGAGTTGCATAGTAAGCGGCATGTACATCGAACCTGAGATAAAATTACATATCTACATTTAGTCAAAATATTAATTTCGATCATATATTTTTTAGTTAATTAATTTAATTAACCTTAGTTTAAGAATATTCACATTTTTTTATAAACTTTTGTCAAGGACTTAAAGTTGAATTGACCGATCTACTTTTTCCTTTGTTCAAAGAAAAAACAATAATTAAGCATTTGTTTGAAAAAAGAAAAAAAAACCATGCTCATTCGCGCACGATTTTCCACGCAAAGTTATAGAGCTAGACACATTTTAAATCGCCGAGCTTTTTCTAATTCTTTCTTCTTTTCATCCTTTCGGAATATAAAAATTGGACGTAAGTAGGCCTGCTAAGGGAGAGTTTAGGGAGTAAATCAAATCAATAGGTAGTCCCATGCGGGGACAGTGAATAGTTTATTGAAAATAAAAGTTAAAATATGATTTAATTAACAATTCACGCAAATATATAGAAGATTTTAGTATTTTCCGGAGAACGTGAATGGAGCAGGTGCGACAGGAGCCTCGATTCACGCAACGCCGGGTTGTGTGCAGGCTACGGACACGCTACCGCCGAACCGGGGCCGCTTTAAAAAGGGGTCAATTCTATACTTTTGTTTTAAAAGACAATTTTTTCAAAAATTTCTTAAACATTTTAAAAATTCCAAAATAATCTTATCTCACTATTTAGAATTCAACAGTCATCATAAATTTATAATTTTTTTTAAAGGATCCGGCGGGTCGACTCGGGCATCCTCCATGCTCGCGATTCGATACCAGGCGAAGCCTGACGGACCGTCACTGGGCACGAACTGCACTGGACGCGAACTGCACTAGCCAATGGCCATGCGAAACTCGAGTCGCCTCGAGCTCAGACCATCTGACCATGCATAGCTGAAACCTCCTCCTATAAATGACAAACAAGGGCAGAGTGTCCTCCATTCATTGGTCATAGTAACATGGCTACCGTCCTCTCAGATCCGGCCACGGCCTTGTTGGCCGTGCTCATGGTGCTGCTCTCCACTCGCTGCTTAGCCTCCTCCCTTAATGTCTACACTCCTACCCCCGTCGCCAAGCCCCCGCTGACGGAGCACCCATATCCAAGAACACCATCACCGCCAACTCATGCAGCGCAACCTCCGTACTACCATCGCCCCCTTCCAACCAACGGTGCGTCTCCTCCGCACCACCATCACCACCACCATCATCACCGCCAGCCTAAGCCGACGCCGCCGGTTGGCACGGGGCGACACCCGCCGTACTACCACTCCTCTCCGCCACCGCCACCGCCACCGCCACCGAGCCATTTTCATCAGCCCCCTTACGGCCAGCACTCTCCTCCACCACCGTTGCACAAGTACCCACCAACTGCGCCGATCCGTGGTCCTTGTCCGATTCTGCCGCCGCCGGTCCATGGATACCCACCATTGCGACCGCCGAGTCACCGACCACCTCCGCCGCCGCCATACAAGACTATCCCCGAGCATGGGACTCCCCCGCCGCACCATTACAATCAATCTCCACCGCCACCGCCGTACTAGAAGTATCTTGTCTTAGTAATTACTGGTGCGCTTGCCCATCAAGTATCGTTCGATCAACTAAGCTGCGAATAAGTGTCAAAACCCCGTGTGTGTGTTCGATATCAAGCTTAGATTTCTAAGCATTGTAACTGCTTGATGTTTACGCTGAGTAGTGTTTGCTTGTCTGCTTTTTAGACCAATCTAAGTTTATTCAGTATCACCCTTTTCTACTCTTAATGGAATGAAGATGATCTGTGGTTTTAGAACTAGTTTACAAAACAAGTAAAAGAAAACTGAGCTAGCTAGCACTCTCAGTCTCAGCCCTGCGCTACCTACACCATCTACGAGAGTACGAGCTATGAATTTTTTATCGTAATATAGGAGATGGCAGGAGAATCCAGGTTTTGGAATGAGGTGAAATTTGCAAGCAGAAAAAAAAAACTGAAAACGACAAGACGAATGCTTTCTCAAAAGATCATGTACAGACTCCCAAAACGAAGAAAGCATCATTACTAATCTGACATGACGGGCAGCGGCTTTTGAGTAGCTTGACCAATTCAATTGCATTGAAGCAGGACTCGAGGTCAGACAGTCGAAAAGAGTTAATTCGATAATAAAGATCCATATGGGAGTGTTTTTGATCTGCTAAACCAACCTTGCAACAGCTTAGACGCTGGCCAATAGACTAGATGGCTGTCCTTCGATCTGCTAAACCTTTTAATCTCAACCTCCTCGAATACTTTATGCGATACTTATCTGGTATTGGTGTATCATCACAATCTTTCTTCCTCTCGCAATTGGAAGCGATGCAATCTATTTCAGCTAAACCTTTAAATCTCAACCTCCTCCTCGAATACTTTATGAGATACTTATCTGGTATTGGGGTATCATCCTGTTGTAGTGATTCAGATTTTGCTTTGCCAACACAGTCTTTCTCCCTCTCGCACTCGAAAGCAATGCAATCTATTTCAGGATCTTCTCCATGTGTCTTAACATCTTTACCGGAGCAGCTTCCCGGATCATCTATCAAAGCTGTGAAATTATCATCATTCGACTTCTTGGAATCTGTATCAGCCTTCTCCACCACCAAGCTTGCTTCCGTTACCACCTTATCCGGACAAACCTTTGTTTCCTGTACAAGGTTCCTACCGCGACGTTTCTGGATCGCACAGCAATCTATGCAGGTGAAGGATCCAGGATTGAGGCGCCAAGGACCGATGCACCGGTGTTCGAGATCGCCGCATCGGAGATGAACTTGGCGGGAGCACCGGAGGCAGGAGAGTGAGCGTTCAACGTCGGTGATGGGGGAGAAGCAGTAGGAGCAGAGAGCAGCATATTTGACGCGGTCGAAGCAGACACCGCATAGGAGGACGACTCGCCATTGGGATTGTAGATGTAGTATATGGTCTCCTCCGTCCTCGTCGGAGGGGAATCGATGACCACAGCTGTGGCAGCAGAAGTCCGGTGCTTGCTGAGGCTTGTTCGGAAGAGGGAAGGAACAGGAGGTCTCGGGGGCGACGGCGACGTCGTTTCCGGGAAGCGAGGGAGGGAGGATAGGAGGACGGCCGAGGCCAAGAGCTCTCTTCTTGCCTTTTCGTCTCCCTTGAACCATGACTGACAATCTTCTCCCCACCTTGTGGGGGAAACTCTCTATTCCCTTCGATATTTTCCTTCAGCCGTTTCCTGGAAGCAAGCGAGGGAGGATAGGAGGACGGCCGAGGCCACGAGCTCTCTTCTCGCCTCTTCGTCTCCTCCTCCTCGTGGGGGAGAGGCTCTGTCTCCTCCGATTCTCCTCCAGCCGTCTCTCAGTTCGGAATCGTAGTCGGGGTAGCATTTCACGGCCACGGAACTTTTCGAATTAATAATAGATGCTACATTGATGTTTATAAAAAAAAAATCTGTCAAATCTAATTTAGAGATATGCACCGCGTTTCAATCCCAACTACGATGTATTTATAAAAAAAAAAATTCAAAAGAAACGTGAACCTTGAAACGCTGGGCTTCTAGATCGCCCATCGCGAGCGTTTCCTGATTTATCCTGGAGTCCGGTGGAAAATTTTCATGAGACCGGGTCGGTGGTCCGAGATTGAAAAAACCTCATTAATTATATTTTTTCCATTTTATATAATTTTTTTCTCTTTTATTTCTTCCCTTTTAGATACATGAAAGCATAACATGAGAAAAATATCATATTCATATTGGACCTGATTTGTTTCGTATCCGACCCAATGTGGGTCTGATATGTTTCGTATCAGTCCCAATGTGAGTGTGAAATGAAAGCTGTTTGACTTCGATAAGATCGCCATCGATTGCGACAACGACGATGACTTGGATGTCGACCAATTAGTATTACGAGAGATATCTTATCAGTTTCGTCCAGTTGTGCATTGATACAAAGATTTTATTCTTGTATTGTTCTTGAAATTCTTTGCTTTTAAATTTTGAATCGAGTTTTTTTTAGAAAATAAATTTTATCATAAAATAGTTAAAATACGTTGAAATTTAGGTGCTTTTTAGATTTAAATTTAAATATTAATATTTAAATTAATTAAAATATTATTTCAATAAATTAAAACTAAAAATTCATATTAGATCCATATTGGGCCTGATATAAAATCATATCATACTCACGTTGAGCCTGATATGATTTCATATCAATCCCAATAGCCCTAATATGTAATATACTTCATTCTTCATTATTATATTTTAACAACTCGGAGAAATCCAAATAAATAATGGATATCATATTTCAACTCCACGTAACCTCAGGAATCCATAAGAATTGAAAATTTTACAATCCGAGCTCTTTAGGTCAAATCAGTGGGTTTTGAGCAAAATATAATAACGAAGAATCAACAAAAAATCTAATATCAGGAGTATTAGGTTTGATATGAATTATATCAGACTCACGTTAGGCCTAATATGGAACCATATGAGCCTGATATGGAATCCATATCACGCACAACACCCTCAATGTGTAATTATTTCTCAATTCTCCGTTATTACATTTAATATCTCGGAGAGGTCGAAATTAATAATAGATAGCATATTTAAACTCCTTGTAATCTCATAAATTCACGAAAATTGAAATTTTTGCAATCGGAATTCTCTAAGCCAAATAAGTAGTTTGTAGTCAAAACCCACTGATTTAACACATAGAGCTCCGATTGTAAAAATTTCAGTTTTCGTGAATTTATGAGGTTACAAGGAGTTTAAATATGCTATCTATTATTTATTTCTACCTCTCCGAGGTGTTAAAATCTAATAATGGAGAATCGAGAAAAAAATTAGACATTGGAGTCTTTGGGCCTGATATGGATTTCATATCAGGCACACGTTTGGCTTGATATGATTCATATCAGGCACAATGACCTCAATATTAAATTTTTCGATTCTTTGTTATTACATTTTAACATATCGGAGAAGTCTAAATAAACAATGGATAACATATTTGAACTCCTTGTAACCTCAGAATTTCACGGGAATTGAAATTTTTGTAATCGGAGCTCTGTAGGACAAATCAGTGGTTTTGACAAAAATCCACTGATTGACCTAGAAACCTCCAATTTCAGTTCCCGTGAATTTCTGATGTTACAAATAATTCAAATATGCTATCGATTGTTTTTTTTACTTCTCCGAGATGTTAAATATAATAAGGAAGAATCAAGAAGATTGTACATTAGAATGGTTGGGCATGATATGATCTTTTAATTTTAATTTAATAAAAAAATATTTTTAATTAATTTAAATATTAATATTCAAATCTAAATTAAAAAACATTCAGGTTTCAAATCATTTTAATTATTTGATAATAAAATTTTATTTTTTTTAATTCTTAAAATTTATTTTCAAAAAAACTCGAGTCAAAATTAAAAAACAGAAAACTTTCAAAACAATGCAAAAAGAATATCGGTCGATGCACCACTGGACAAAGTGGGTCGGAGATCTTCCGTAGCCCCAACTGGTTAACGTCCCAGTCGTCGTCACAATCGACGACAATCCTATCGAAATCGAACAACTTTTATATTAGGCCTACTTGGTCTGATATGAAAAATATCAGGCCTAACATGGACCTGATATATTTTCTATGTTACGGATGTATCCATCTAAAATAATGATGAATGAGAAGAGTGAAAGAGAAAAAAATGCATGAAAAAAGTGGGAGGAATGAGAAGATAGGAGAGGAAAGAGAAGATAGATTACATACATAAGAGAGAGGAAAATAAAAAGAGATTACATGTATATAAGTTAGATATAACAGAATGGGCGCCTTATCCCCGCCAGTAAAGCCGTGATTTACTTCCTCTGGACACTTGTGGGACAGGGACCACGGAACTGTTGAGGTGGCGGATCCACCTTTTTGAAATAGATATGACAGAATGGTAAAATAGGAAGAGCACTGAAAAAGTATGATTTTTTATAAACACTAAAGTAGCTTGCGTCTTTTGATTAATTCAAAAAAGTTAGTGCGACATTTGGTTAAATGCCGAAGTTATATTTGTTAAGTAAATAAATTTGTAAATGAATTTTAATTAAATTATCAAAATATCCTTGTTCGTGGATTTAAAATTTGGACCGATGGTTAGTAGTGTTGCTATCTTGAGATTTGAGAGTTAAAATTTGATAAAGTTAGTATATCTCTCCTTCCCACGTACTAATCACATTATCCAAATTAGTAATTCTAATGGTTTATTTCTTTTGTATTAATCTTTAGATGTATTGACGGGCCGTTGGGACAAATAAATCACTTTTTACCACTTGAATTTAAACTTTTTATAAGAAATGCCCTCTTAATTTTATAGTACGAATTGATTCGAGTTTGAGTTTTAATGGTAACATTTAAGCTTTTTTATTATAGACCGAATATAAAAAGCTTATAAACTTGCTCTATTATTTAGTTTGGCACGTATAATGAGTTAGGTCAAAGGACCGCTAGTTTTTTTTTCCTTTTTATTTTAAAAAACAAAATATATAACCATTTTAAAATTTTTATTACCGAAGTTATATTATTATTTATTTAAATATTTATTTTTTAAAATTTATCATATAGATGTGCATTTCGTGGTAATTTCGTCTCGCTAGTCATGTCATTTTCTTACCGCATCTAATTTTCGATTTCGAAGATTAATTTTCCTTTTATTTATGTCCACGACTTTATGACTATTTTCATCTGCGAAACCAGGCTCAGATCTGTAGCTCGAGACACCTTCGGAGGTTTAGGGCGAATAGACATTAAGCCGGAGATGGTGGGAAGCGTGGGGAATCGCTCGTTGGATCTGAGGGAGAGGGAGAAGGCGGAGCCGTTGCCCAAGGAGTTCGAGCGCAAGGAGATGGTCGATGCCGTGTTGCCGCTGCGCACCGACACAGTTGAAGAAGAGAAGGGGACGAGCAGAGAAATAGTGCTGGGGAGGAACGTGCACACAATGTGCCTCGAGGTTAAGGAACCGGAGGACGACGATGAGGTCACTGGAGATAGGGAAGCTTATATGGCCAGTGTCCTAGCGAGGTACAGAAGATCCCTCATCGACAGGACCAAGCACCATCTAGGTACAATTACGGTTTTTTTTATTAGCATCTGCTATAACAACCTGTTTGAAAACTTTTTAAGTAAAGGAATTGAATTGACTTCCATCAATAATTATATTCCATTAGGAATTGAATTTAATTCTTATGTTTGAAATGAGTTAGTAATTAATAGAATTGAATTGAATTCCTCAATTTGGAATCTATAAAATTGAATTCAATTCTTATATTTTTACTATTTTGCCTACTAACAACTCTAATTTTTTGGGAGAGGTTTGTGAAGTTTGTATTGTACTCAAATGTAGTGAAATTGATTCAAAAGTCCATTTCATTTTATCTAATAATATAAGATTTAGTTGCACTCAAATGAAGTAAAATTGATTCGAAAGTATATTTCTTGCTAAAGTAGATTTAACCTTTCCAATGTAAGTTGTTTTATCGGCATCATAAAAGATAAAAAAGGTATGTCGATGAAAGTGAAGCACACTAAAAACTAACCCATTTTCATTAGTTTAATGTCTTAATCTCTCATCGTCACTGTTCCGGAAGGAATCGACGATTATGTCCAGTCACCGGGGTTCTGCCCACGTGGAAGTCGCTGTGGCGGGGAGGAACTCAGTGCCCTGCGAGATCAACACGAGCGTTAGGGGAATACGCCGGAGATTGTCCGGCAGAGCCCACTCCGACGCTCAAGCCAGTGTATTGAGGGAGAGTAAAAGCAGCGAGAAAGGAAATGTGCGTAGAGTTAAGAGAGCCTCCCCTTTACCGGATGGGTTGGACTACCTTTTATACCGATGGCGGCGGGGACGATAATACGTGTCTCCGTGCTTCTCGCCACGTTCCTCCTATCTTCGGTTACGGGATCTCCCTTATAACGGTCCTCGCACTCATTGAATCTAGTCCGTTGTAAGGATGAGGGCGATAATGACCGAGTATTGCGGGCCCTGATCCTCCCGTAAATACTGGTGAACATTACCCATGTATCCGCAAATAGGGGGTTTGTAATTTGCGGTCGAAGGTGACTTGGGCTTCGCTCTCCCGAGGTGATCTCGGGGACTCCTGGCCTGGGGGGGGGGGGGGGCCGTGGGCGATCTACTTCCTCGGGGTGATCCCGAGTCCCGACTTCCCGGGGTGATCCCGGGAGATTTGTTAATCCCGGGCACAACTATCCCGAGAGGGGGGGGGGGGGGGGTACTGGAGCTCCGGAAGAAGGATCGCTCCAACCAGTCATGTCGTGCCACTCAGCTTCTTCATCCCACGTGTCCGCCACGGGCTATTAACCCCATCAGTCACCATCTTAAGAAGCGTTGTATTACTCCAATGCTTGAATTTAGCTAACAAAGACGACCTCAAATACTCAAGTATGACCGCATTAGACAAGCAAAGTTCCCATTGGCAACATGTTTGCCTTGTAGGACAACACCACTATTTTATTATGTTGGATAAAAGATTAAGAGACATCAAAGTCGATGTCAGTGATGAGTATTTCATAGATGAAAATTTCTAAAAGCTAAGAACACAAGAGTTAAACCAATAGTAGAATCTAGTACTAGTGTTTGCAAGCTAGTACTTGATTTCTGTTAAACAATCTAGTATTTGATTTTTGTTGTAGTTGGGCCAGAGCAAGAACAAGTCAATCATAAAGTTGAGAATACATTGTATGATGGGATATGCACCAACTTTAGACCATTCACAAAATACTAGCTAGAAAAATACATTTATAATTATGAAATCTGTCATAAAATCACCAACCTAATTTTTTTACCCAACCATCGAAAGCATATCTCTTCTGGGAAACAAAAAAAAATCCAATAAGATTAGGATGCTCATTAAGCCATTTAACAACATCAAAAAGTTTGTCATCCTCCAAACACAATTTAGCTACTGCTTCATATATTTCTGCAGGCTTCTAAACTTGAGTGCTTGTATTTAAAATAGCTTGTGCAATATCTTTCATTGCTGAAGACACCTCTTTCAAATTGGATGAGTACTCATTTGCCATTGGTGCTTTTCGTTTTTTACCTTTCACAACTGAAGTATTAGGTACAGATAGATTTGATGCTCCAAATTGTGATCTCGGTGTTGATGACATACTTTCAGAATCAAAGGGAGAAAAGATCTTCAAATAAACCTGATGTTTGCTTTCATCTCATCAATACTAATATGAGCATCCTCCCTTTCGCATCTTTGTACTTTTTCTCTAGCACTCTCGGATTGAGTGCCGGTTGCTACATCTTTCTGATATATCTCTCTGAGAATGTCCAGATGACGAAGGGATTTTCCTTTGATAATTTTGAACTTTGGATTGGCTTAGTAACAAAAGGAAATCACAATAAAAAAGTTCGCAAACAAGCATGTGCAAGGAAGATACTACCAGCTATATTATAGGAAATGAAATAGAATACTCATACCTTTATCAGAGATTTCCACACCTCTAGAGGAGCCTCAAATGTTTGAGAAGAACCATTCCATCCTATTCCACTTTTCAATTCAATTTCTTTTGCTAGCACCATTTGTTCCTTAAGAGTTTTGAGGCGATTCTTCACTTTGGTTTTGTTGATGTTCAAAGAAAATTTATCATTAATTTCCTCTACTACCTTCCTATATGCTTCAGCAGAAAAAGCTCTATCTTCCTTTTCACCCTTACTCTTTTGCTCCCTAAGAACTTCAAGCATCACACCATCCATTTCTGTGGTCCACTTGAAGTATGCACTACAATCATTTCCTCCTTCCACCTCAAAAACTTTCTCAACATCCATATCATCACCTATAAAGTACAAACATGAACGTTAATCATCCATTGTATTGTCACATCCACTAACAACTAATAAATCAAACCATACATCAACTCTAGTTCATGTTTGGGAGCAAAAATAATACACAAAAAAACTATAATGTACTGAAATCAAAGTAGTGCAATAATAAATTATAAAACATGAAAGTTAATGATCCACTGAAATGCCACATCCAATAACAACTAATAAATCAAACCTTACATCAACTCTAGTTCATGTTTGGGTGCAACAATAATACACATGCAAAAAAATCAATATTGTCTAGTTATATAATCATTCCACATTTGTGCGGCGATGGAGTCTCTCAAAATTTCCCCCCCTTCGTCCATCTTCACCTCTAGCAATTGCTCCATTAGCAAGTCCACGTTCAGGCTCATTATTCATGAGATCCCTATCAACTTGTGCAATAATTTCTTCATCTGGATCAAAATCTACTAAGAAGTTGTGCAAGATGCAGCATGCTAAAACAATTTCACTCACTGTGTCTGTATGATATCTAGACATCTCTGCTAATATTGGAAGCCTATTCTTCTAAACACCAAAAACTCTTTCAATTGCATTGCATAATGAAGAATGTATTAAGTTGAATAACTCTTTTCGTTTTCAGGAGGATGTCGAGAATATTCTTTCAAATGATATCGAGTGCTTCGACCTTAACATATATCCATTATCGGCCAAGTAGAACTTACCTAAAAAATAGAATTTAAAATATTTGTATAAAAAAAATTCTGAAAAGTTTTAAATAGCCATGAAACAAATTTATGAAAAACTTAATACCTTAAGAGACATTTAGATTATCTTCCCTACTTAATGCGTTATCTAAAATTCTTGGATATGAAGTTGAGCCCTCCCACCCAGGTAATACGTATGTGAATTTCAAGTCAAAAGCACAAGATGCCAATACATTCATTATAGGATAGTTTTTTCCTTCCTACATACCTTGACACTTCTTCTTTTGAAACCTTACCTCGGATATGTGTTCCATCTATTGCACTGATACAATTCTAAAAGTTTCAACATAAACAAGTAACCATTATCATGTGCCATTATAAAAATAAATTCAAAACAATATTTGTATTAAAAAACACCTTAAAGTATGAATAGAATCTTCCTTTGCTGTTCAATAATTGTGGTGAGATAGTAGAACCATTCGGTTGGACTAAAAATTGATCTTGAAGTGTTATTAAAGCTCTAAGAACTTGGTGGAAATGACGACTAATGGTCTCAGTAGACCGATGAAAGAAAAAACTTTCTGACCGAACACGTGCTTGACCACTTAAAATATGTAGAAACTTAGCAACTTGTTTTTCAACAAAACTGTATTGATTATCCCTTAGAAGTCGTCTTCCATGAAGTATTGCAACTAATCGAGTGAAAGCATCATAACTCATATGTATTACAGAGCGTGAGTTATAATGTGCTTCTAATTGAGCCATCAATTCATGGCGTACTTGATCTCGATTATATTGTTGTGATTGGGTAATTGGTCTTTCAATACGAGACATATGTCGAGTCATATATTGCATGCAAGCTAAATAACCTGCATAAGCAACTATGGCTAAGATTGCATTTCTTTCAAATTGCCTCATATTACCTACAATGTAAGTGCCTTTCAATTTTCATGCTAACAAACTTGTAGTATCTAAAAATGACAGAACTGAATGAGTAACAGATGACTTAATAATTGTCATCAAAGTTTATAGTTAGTTTATTTAACAAATTGCACAACAGCAACAGATAACTTTCATTAACGGCCATCTGACATGTTCCTTGTTTCAAGTGACAGTAAGGGCTCACATCCTGGTTTATATTTTGGCATGTCTAAGGACTGCGATTTGGAACAACTAACATTCTACAGCTAGAACCATACAATAGAAGTGCATTTTTTTCTGGATAAGCTATGGAGAAAAGCTCAGTCATCCTCCTTAAATTCTTGCTAACCGCTTACCACAAATACTGGTTGCAATGAGTTGATATTTTCCTCACTTTTGTTGGCCCCATGGACGAATCAAAGAAACTTTTGTGAGATGAGTCATAGCAAAAAATGTCTACGGATAAATGCCAAAATTACATCCAAGTGTCATGCGATCTCCTATATATTTTTAAAAACTGCACCTCACAACCAATTAGACATGATTGCACATGATTTAGTCAAATCTATATTCTGATAAAAATCAGTGACAAAAGCATCAGACTGAACTCCTATTCTACATCCCATGGTAGGTACTTGCCATTCTAAGTGCCTATTGGAAGATTTGGGGTTTTGCATAGATAATTTTGAACTCTTTGCTATTTACTTGTCCAAACACCAACTATTAGTCGGGTACCTATATGGGGCTTACAACTTGAACAGATATCGAACAAGCTCCCTTATTTACCATTTGGAACATCATTAATGTTGATTCTATCCATATTATTCTCTATCGTGCTTCCGACTAGCAAATGTATCTCCCAAAAGAAAATTCTTCTTGCCAACAACCAAATCAGAATCGACAGAAAACGGGCAGCCATGGAGAAAAAAAGAAAACGACATTGCTTTCTAGAGGGCGAAAGTAGGGTGAAACCTAGCGGTGGAGGCGCGCTTGAGATCTGGTGGCCGACGGCAGCAGTGGAGGAGTGGAGGAGTGGATGAGCGGATCTTGGTTCACGGGAAAGGCTGCACTGGAGATGATGAGAAATAGGGTTGTGTGAGAAATAAGGGCTATCTAGTAATTTTAATTGTTCAGAGGAATTCCCTTCACAAATCAGACCTTGTTTTGAAGGATTTGAAGGGAATTGTATTCCAAGTCCTTATCAATTCCTGGCTGGAAATGTGTTCTAAAGGATGGAATTGAATTTCAATTCCTGAAGGAATTCAATTCTACCCCTTTCCAAACAAGGTGTAAATTTAATCTTTTTATTTTCTACAAACAATTTCTAAAGTTTTTAGAGTGATTGTGGGCGAAGTCTCACGATTTCAGAAAACTGCATCAATCAATATATCTAAAATCATCATTGGATGATTAGGTTATGCTTCCTCTGCATCAATAAATCTAATTAAAATAATCATTGGATGATTAAGTTATGCTTCCTTTGTTTGGGGTCACATACAAAGCCTCACGCAGGCATACGCTGGCCTCGTGCACCTGCACATGACATGGGTTGTGTATCCAAGCTAATTATCTTTTGATGGGGTAGGTACTCACATAGTCACATAGGTTATGTTGGCGGGGCTAGGAAGGCATAGTTCTATATTCCCACATCACCATGTTTGCGTTGGGCATCTCCCATGATGAGATCGGAACAACAGCATTCATAATATAGGGTCTGTTGGGAAAATTATCCTTGTGAGATGCTACTGTGGTATAGCATGGATCTTTGATGGTGGATCCGTAACTTGAGGCAATCTAGCATGAATATGTGGGCTGGTTTAGGCAAGGAAGAATATCAGGACTAGACTGAATTATGTACTGTCATGTTCATGGTGGCAGGTTGCATGGCATACATTGTTTGTCTATCCAAGAGTCTTTCCCAGCAACAAATAACCTTTGGAAGGGTGTATATGCCATAGAGCCTTGCTTGATGTCAATCCTTTGGAACCGTGGTGCCTGTACGCATCCAATTCTATGACTGTGTGACCATGTAAGTATTGTTCTATTAAGCTTGCATCATTTGGGGTTATTTTGGATTGTTCATATCCACAATGAGCATCCCCTTTAATGTAATGGTGACTCCACTCTTAATAATTTGTCTGTCAAAACTTTGTTAGCCTGTTGGTCCACTCAACCAAACCCAACAAAGTGAATTTGTTGTTGATAAGAAAAGCTACATAAAAACTTTTCCTTCATTTGATGAAAAATATGTTCTTTACACTTTTAGAACCTACAAAATTTCTATTGTATACTGAAGCCTATCTTACTATTTACATTTTACTGTGTCTTTGTTCTTTTTCCAAATTTGTAGTGATATTTTCTCTCATGGAAGTGTGTCTAGTAAAAAGACATACTATATTTAGTAGCATGCTATGCTCAGTGTGTGATGTTTTGTATGTTAGCTTGTGCCATGTTGCTTTGACTGTTAAAATTTTTATCGGTCTCATCTATTGTGTCGATTATAAAGTTTACTATGACTCGGATGGTATTTTCTATTTTCCTTTTCTCCATGTTATCTGATTCTATTATCTAAAATTTACTATATTTAGATTGATACAGAGCTTCAATGCATATTTGTTCTTGTTTAATTATCATTTTGTTCGATTTGTAGTTTGAGCAATGTAGTACTGTTTGATTGACTTTTTATCTGTTGCATATGATTCTTTTATAGGTTATCCATACAACTTGGACTTTGATTATGGTGCTCTTAGCCATTTGCAACACTTTTCCATCAACAACCTAGGTGACCCATTCATTGAGAGTAATTATGGTGTCCATTCTAGGCAATTTGAAGTTGGAGTATTGGATTGGTTTGCCCGGCTATGGGAATTGGAAAAGAATGAATACTGGGGTTACATTACAAACTGTGGCACTGAAGGAAATTTGCATGGTATTCTTGTCGGGTCAGTACCTTTTTTCAAATGCTTTAATCTCAAACTATGGACACTTTGGCTGCGTATGGAAGTTCGTAAAAAACCTGTGTAAAATCTGAAAGCTTCTCTGTAGTAAGAGTAATTTTGTATTTCTTTGGCAGGAGGGAGGTTTTTCCCAATGGTATTTTGTATGCCTCAAAGGAATCTCATTACTCAGTTTTCAAAGCTGCAAGGATGTATAGAATGGAGTGTGTGAAGGTCGCCACTCTGGTCTCTGGTGAAATTGATTGTGCAGATTTTAAATCTAAATTACTTCAGAACAAGGAGAAGCCAGCCATTATCAATGTCAACATTGGCAAGTCTTTTTATTCTTTTATGTTTTTTTTACTTAACAGAAGCAGCTTAGCTATTAATATGTTACACAGGAACCACTGTCAAGGGGGCTGTTGATGATCTCGATCTAGTCATACAAACTCTTGAAGAAAATGGCTTTAAAGATCAGTTCTACATCCATTGCGATGGCGCTCTCTTTGGGCTCATGATGCCATTTGTCAAACGTGTATGGTCTATATTTAGAGTTTTGCCTCCAGTTTCCTTATACACAATCATTAAGTTACAACCATGCATGCTCTTCTTTGAAAAGATATTATGCAACCTAAAATTAAATCGCCTTAAATTGTCCAAATAATTCTTGATCTTGTTAGTTTTTCCCTTGTGGACTAATGCTGCCAATGGGGCTTTGAATAGGCACCTAAAGTGACCTTCAAGAAACCTATCGGAAGTGTCAGCGTCTCAGGTCACAAGTTTGTGGGCTGCCCGATGCCTTGCGGCGTGCAAATTACAAGGTTGGAGCACATCAACGCCCTATCCAGTAATGTCGAGTATCTTGCTTCCAGGGATGCCACCATTATGGGAAGTAGAAATGGTCATGCCCCAATCTTCCTCTGGTACACCCTGAACAGAAAAGGTTACAGAGGCTTCCAGAAGGAAGTTCAGAAATGCTTAAGGAATGCTCATTATCTGAAAGACCGTCTGAAAGGGGCAGGGATTAGCGTGATGCTTAATGAGCTTAGTAGCACTGTTGTGTTTGAGAGGCCAAAAGATGAGGAGTTTGTTAGGCAGTGGCAACTTGCTTGTGAGGGAAATATCGCACATGCTGTGGTAATGCCTAATGTCACCATTGAGAAGCTCGACCATTTCTTGGGCGAACTACTTGAGAAACGATCACACTGGTATCAGGAAGGCAAAATCTCACCTCCTTGTATCGCTGCGGAGGTAGGCAAGATCAATTGTTTGTGCTCTCTGCACAAGAAATAATGCCCTCCATCGCTTGCCCTTGCGCATGCTTTCCGGTTGCTGGCTATCTATTACTGGGATGGCCTCCATGTTTGGAAGACGTGTCTTGTGCAAGGGGAAAAAAAAAAAAGAAAAGAGGAACAAATAAGTCTTCTTGGAAACTTTCCTAACCTGCCTAAGATTGTTAGTTTGTTACTGAAGTTGCAACACCATATTTGGTTTATTTGTTAGGCGCAGAATGACATTTGGTAATATCGCCACCATTTTCCTTTGTTATTCCTGTTTTTTATTGTCAAGATATTTTTGCACTTTTGCAAACTCTGTCTTTGATAAATTTTGAATCGTTTATATCATTCCGAGCTTCATTATTAACATAGTTAATTAATCTGATGAATTAAAGTTTAGATCCTCCTCGAGGTTAAATAAGCCATGTTAATGTGCTTGATTCCCGTTGAGTTCGGTAAGAACTTTAATAGTCTTCACGAGATAAACGGATGGTTAGCACGGGTTGTCATCTTGAAATTTAAGGGTCAAAGTTTAGCAAAATCAATGTGTTCGTCCTCTCCATACATTACTTACAATATTTGGATTAATGTTTTTTATTGTTGATTTTGACATAAGTTGTGAGGGATATTAAAAATGAACGAATCATCTTTGGCATTTTACCAAAGATTGTACATAATTTTTTGAATTATCCAAAAGGTGCAAGCTACATTGATATTTATCAAAAAGTATATTTTTCCGACACTCTTTCCATTTTACTCTTTTGTCAAATCTATCTTACATGCATACATTCTCTTTTTCTTTTCCTCTCTCTCTTATGCATGCAACTTATCTTCTCTTTTCTCTCCTGTCTTCTCATTCAACCCTTTTTTCATACATTTTCTTTCTCTTCCCTCTTTTCTTTTTTCTCTTATTTAGATGGATGCATGCATAACATGGGAAAAATATCAGGTTCACGTTGGGCCTAATATTTTTCATATCAAGCCCGCGTTGGGCCTGATATTTTTTTATATTAGGCTTAATGTGAGCCTAATATGAAAGTTGATCGACTTTGATAGGACTGTTCTCGATTGCGACAGTGACGACGACTCTCGACTGCGACAGTGACGACGGCTGGGACGTCGACTAGTTGGGGCTACGGGAAATCTCCGATCAGCTTCGTTCAATGGCGTATCGATCCACCTATGTTATTTTTACATTGTTCTTGAAGTTCTCTACTTTTTAATTTTGACTCGAGTTTTTTTTTTCAAAAATAAATTTAAGAATTAAAAGAAAATTAAAATTAAATAAAAATTTATCAGGTTAAAATGAGTTGAAACCTACATATTTTTTAGATTTAGATCTGAATATTAATATTTAAATTAATTAAAATATTTTTTCATTAAATTAAAATTAAAATATCATATCAAGCCCAACGTGGGCCTGATATGCAATCTATATCAGGGCTAACGCGGGCTTGATATGCAATCTATATCAGGCCTAACAGCCCTAATGTGTAATCTTCTTGATTCTTCTTTATTATATTTTAATACATCGAAGAAGTCTAAATGAACAATGGATAACATATTTGAATTTATTGTAACCTCATAAATTCACGGGAACTGAAATTTTTATAATTGGAGCTCTCTAGGTCAAATTAGTGGATTTTGATCAAAATCCATTGATTGACTTCGAGATTTCTGATTTCATAAATTTCAGTTCCCATGATTTTCTAAGGTTTAAAGGAGTTCAAATATGCTATCCATTGTTTATTTGGATTTCTCCGAGATGTTAAAATGTAATAACGAAAAATCAAGAAAAAAAAATCTAATATTGGGTCTATTGGGCCCGATATAATTCATATCAGGCTCACGTTGGGCTTGATATGAATTCATATGGAATTTTTTTTCTCTATTCTCCTTTATTTCATTTTAACACCTCGGAGAGGTTGAAATAAACAATAAGTAACATATTTGAACTCCTTATAATCTCAAAAATCCACGAAAACTAAAATTTTTACAATCGGAGCTCTCTAGGTCAAATCAGTGGATTTTGATCAAAAATAACTGATTTGACCCTTGAGAGTTCCGATTGTAAAAATTTCAGTTTTCGTGGATTTCTAAGATTACAAAGAGTTTAAATATACTATCCATTATTTATTTCGACCTCTCTGAGATGTTAAAATGTAATAGCGAAGAATTAAAAAAAATCACATTGGGGTCGTTGGGCCTGATATGGTTCAGGCCCAACGTGGTCCTGATATAATTCATATCAGGCTTAATGGACCCAATATTAGATTTTTTTTCTCAATTCTTCGTTAATACATTTTAATTCCTGAAGAAGTCCAAATAAACAATGGATAACATATTTGAACTCCTTGTAATATCAGAAATCCATGTGAACTAAAATTTGTGAAATCGGAACTCTCTAGATCAATTAGTGGGTTTTGGTTAAAACCTACTGATTTGACCTAGAGAGCTCTGATTGCAAAAATTTTAGTTTCTATAGATTTCTGTTGTTACAAGGAGTTTAAATATGTCATCCATTATTTATTTGGACTTCTCCGAGATGTTAAAATATAATAAAGATGAATCAAAATGATTATACATTGGGGTTGTTGAGCCTGAAATGAATTGCATATCAGACCCACGTTAGGCCTGATATTGAGTCATATCAGGTTCAACGTGATATGATATTTTAGTTTTAATTTAATAAAAGAATATTTTAATTAATTTAAATATTAATATTTTAATCTAAATATAAAAAATACGCAGGTTTTAACTCATTTTAACCCTTTGATGATAAATTTTTATTTCATTTTATTTTTCTTTTAATTCTTAAAATTTAATTTCGAAAAAAAATTCGAGCCAAAATTAAAAGACAGATAACTTCGAGAACAATGCAAAAATAACATCGGTGGACCAATGTGCCACTGGACGAAGCTCGTCTGAGATTTCCCGTAGCCCCAACTGGTCTACGTCCCAAACGTTGTCGTTGTCGCAGTCGATGACTGTCCTATTGAAGTCGAGCAACTTTTATATCAGGCTTAACGTGAACCTGATATTTTTTCCATGTTATGCATGCATCCATCGAGAGAAGACATAGAAAAGGAAAAGAAAAAAAGAAAATACATAAAAAGAGGGAGGAATGAGAATGGAGGAGAGGAAAGACAAGACAAAGGCGAAATCGCTCGCCCCCAGCGCCCCCGCCACACCCGTCCTAAGGCCATCACGAGGGAGGTAAATCACGATCCCCGGAGTAATTAGTGTAGCTCAAGCATCTCCCCTAGAGCAGACAACCATATCCCAAGACAAAGGGAGTTAAGCCCAAGCCCAAGATAAGTGCCTTAGGCATCCGACATGGTGCATGGGCCATGTGGGAGAGGCGACAGTAGCACGAGCTGTGCGGTCTCGTACAGCCCCAGCGTGCGCATCGTTAGAAAATGGCCACACGACCGTGTGATCCCATACGGTCGTACCATGTGATCTAATACAGTCGTGTCGTGCGGATTGTAGAAGCAGCCGCACAACCCTAGCATGCGCATCACTGGAAAATGGACACATGATCATGCAATCCCGCACAGTCATGTCGTGTGAGTTGCAGCATCACGACTGCAATCCCTGGCTGTGTGGCACACGACCAAAGTGCATAGCCATGTGAAACCACATGGCCTGGTCATGTGGTCGACTGCTTCCTATTCCGACTTGCGTTCTGGCTCCCATTATGCTCCATTTCTGTCTGTTTCCACTCCAAATTGTGTCCTATCAATCAAAACACACAAGGATCAGATCTCCGAATAAAAAAAGAAAAGTAGTGAAGTCATAAGGAATAGGGTATAATAAAATATATTATATTCGTGAATTACAAGTAGATGCACGTTAAACAATGCATAAAACCATATATAATGTATGTACATCAATATCTCTACAGTGGCATTTGTTATCTTTGTTTTGTAGATTTATACACGTGTTTAATGTATTGTTGATAGTTTATCTTGTTAGTAGTGATTGTATACAGCTGCATGGAGATGTTTATATTATGGATTATTATGTGATTGTTATCGCACTTGTTTATTACTTGTCTATTATTTAATTGTGTAAATCCTATTCGTGATTGAGTCATTTCTCTCATGGATACTAATTGTTATACCCTGGGTTGCCTATAAGATTATTCATTATAGAGCGTTCTTCCGCAACTCATAGCTAGTTAGGTATTTCCTGTCTACTTATGAGACCACTTGGGGTAGAGCATTTCTCCCACAAACAAACCTTGACATTTTGGACTACTCACGATACCGTTGGTGGTAAGCATTCTCCCGCAGTCCATAGCTAGATAGCTAGATGTCTTGATCATTTTTATTTTTTGTGATAGAGTGATTGCTCCTATGTATGATGATTATTTCTATTATTGGCACTTGTGCATTCTTATGATGTGCAAAATCTATATTGATTATTATTTATCATTACTCATTGTATATATTACACGATCGAGCATGTTGATATACATAGTTGATGCATTCTTATATTTATTATTTGTCGGTGGGTATTACCTTTGAGACTGTATACTTTTGCTCTCTTTATGCTTAAATTATGCATTATCTTCTATTACCCGTTGAGTTACTTAGACTCACCACCCCATTTATGTTTTCCTTCCCATGTTCCAGATAGAGGATTTATGGAGTCGCTTGGATGTAATGTCCACCAGTCCCACATCACATCAAGAGTTTTCCTTATTTTTTAATATTGTATTTGTTTGCACTTTAGTTTTAATTATCAATCCACGGGGATTATTGATACAGCACTAACTGAGTTCGTAAAGTAAATTATCTAGATGGTTGAGGTTGTGTATGGTCACAAGAACGAGAGAGAAAGAGAAAGACTTGAGAGAGATACGCGCACAAGAGAATTGAGGGAGAGGCAGAGAAGAGAGCTAAGTCAAGGAAATGAGTAAAGGGGAAAGCAATTTTAGATCTTCGATTTCACCCAAATGATTGTAAGCACCTAGTTTATGTTTGACTTCCAATCCGCAGGTATTTATGTAGGTAGGCTATTCTATGGTATTTAATGTGAACTTTTGAAATTACACTGGCATATTAACTTCAATTTGTCATCTACTTTCAGAGCAACAGAGCTGAGGGATTGATTTTCTAAGGAAATCCTATCACAAGATCCCATAACCCCCAAGGTACCTCCTACTATGTGGCGACATTGGAATTGATCTATTAAGATTAATGATAACTTATTGTTTCTCATGTCATACCATTCTACTTCCGTAGATGACTCTCCACATCTGGGTTATATTGGTAAAAGATTGGATTCTCCTTTCGGTTCATCCTTGAATTCTCGTGGGATATGAATCTTATACTTTTGGCATCAAGATTGTGTATATTTAATAGGCTTGAATCACAAACACATGTATCATTACATAAGAAACATTCAAACATATAGATTCAGCAAAAAGATGTTCATATATCAAGAGAGATACTCCCTAATCCTAAAATCAAGCGAACTACTCCACAACAAGGGAATTATAAACTAAAGACACTAATAGAAGCATTCATAAAATCCGAAACAGAGATTAGAGATAAAGAAATGCTTAGGGAGAAGATTTCCTTTGTCTTCGAATGGTTTCTTGCTCTGAGGTGGACGAATTGTTGCGATGGATGAAGATGACAACTCTCAGATTTCCCCTAGAGGGGAAAACCTTGCAAAGCTCCTTGGTTAAGCTCTTCTTTAAAGAGGGGTGATCAGTCATTTATAGGCAAAGGAGTGGACGTTCGACACATGCCATGTCAAGTGGCACGAGTACTTATATCAAGCACAGTGGCTATAGAAAAAGGGCAGCCATGAGTCGTGACCGAGGGCACGAGCGACCATAGACCGTGGCCTATTTGGTGGTTGGACCATGGGTCGTGCCAATTGGCATGGGTCTTTTGGTTGTCGATTAGAGCACGCCCATGCTGGCTAGCATAGGCCCCAGTGGTAGCTCTGCTAACTTCATATATTAGGCTTCAATCTCCATTTTTTGCTCCATTTCACACCCTATCAAAAGGAAACATGCAAGAGCAATTCTCTAAAATAGAAATGTATCAAAATAAAGCAAAAATAAATAATATCATGAAATATATGCATGCAAAGTAGGTCAAAAGGTGCATCAAAACGTATCAAAAAACATATATAAAATGCGCACATCAAAATTCCCATGACCAATATTTTGCTTGTCCTCAAGCAAACATCCATATCTAAAATGCATGTGAATAATCATCTCCCAAATCCCAATAACATATCAAGTAGTATCATCTTTAAGTGAAGGCATTCAATTAGTTTCATCAAGCCTAACAAGCTAGTTTACGTGCATAGTGCATAGTTCATATCTAAAGATTCAAGTTCCTTTCTAATTAAGTCATCATTCAATTGTGTTCCCAAGGTTTACCAACGTTTGACACATATTTGCCTTACGTGAGGTATGTCCCCTTTTCCTAGTATCGCCATTCCCTGGCTAGATACAGGCAAATAAATTATGGTGGCATTTTGCCAGAGCACAGAGACCCTTTACATAGAGAGGTTAGACACTCAATGAAATATTTTGTACTACTAGACTTGACCCAAAGACCTATTAGAGTAACCACCTATGTACATACCAACTGTGCCAACCCGTGGAGGCATCTTTGCTCATTAGTGAGACTATATGATAGGACTAGACGGGTTCATTAGGCATTATGATGCATTATTCACACTCATATATCTAGATTGTAGGTTTTATTTGAGGACAAGCAAAAATTCAAGTATGAATATTTAATACATGGATTCCATGTATAATTTTTAGTAATATTTTGTGTGTATTTTGTTTCATCCAATGAGCATATCTTGCATACATTCATCTTTTATTATTGTTTTCACTCTTTTGGTTCGGATATCTACTCTTATGTTTTTTCATTGATAAGATGTGAAACTGGAGCAACATCAAAGCTTACAATCCTTGGAATGTGGATTTAAAGCAAGGAACACGCTTTATCATGTCCAATTACATGAGCATGTTCCTCCACTCAAAGGACGAAGAATACATCAAAAATGGAGACTTCGGATTCTAACATGGGTTGGTCGTGCCCCCAAATAGAGTCATGCCATATCCAATAGTAACAAGAGTGGCATAGGTTAGTCATGCCCCTAGACACGGTCATGTTTTTCTCCACAACGCGCGACACACCCAAGTCATAATTTTCTTCATAGTGTTGGATACAATCTGGCCGTACCCATTGGCACGGTGGTGTTTGACCCTCAATTTTAGCCGTTGGAGTGGCATGACCCGACTATGCCTCCAAACATGGTCATGGCAAGATGGTGACATCTTGATAGCAATCATTTTGGTCTATTGAAAGGGCTATAAAACCCCAAGAGATCTCCAGAAAGGGAGAGGAGAGTTTCCTAGTGACTGGCAATCGTAGGTGTATCATTCTAAGGAGCCATTAAAGTTTTCATCCACACTAGGAGCTTGGAGATTCTTCCAAAGATACCAGCATCAACACGACTAAGTTTCCTCTTCTCTCTTCTTTCAATTTTGAGTTGTTGGATGTCATCTTCATTATTTTTTTATTACAACTCTATCTTCATGGAGTAGTACTCTAGATTTTAGAATGAGGGAGTAACCTGATTAATTGTTGACACTTGTTTTCTATGTCTATTTGTCTTTTTCTATTGCATGATATATTTATTTTATGGTCCGAGTTTATTACACATATACGATTATAATATTAATATTTTATGGTCCGAGTCTATTACGCATATACGATTATAATATTAACTGTGAATCTTCATATCTCATGAGATGAGGGGAATGACCGAAAGGTGAACTCAAATCTTTAATCCATAAAGATCGAGACGTAAGGGGTTGGTCACAAAAGTGCTCCAAAACCATACGAGAGTACTATTGACTATCATAGAGCTTAACGACTCAACCCTAATTCAGCGCATGGAATAGGAGATGACACCCAGAGAACCATGAGACGTCGTGATATGAGCATCCTTGAGAAAGCGATTCCTCTAGCAAGGTTACATTGAAGGTAGGCTTCACGTTTGGGTAGACACAACGATATAATTTCAATAAACTATATTGATATCTTAGAATAAACCATCTGTATACAAACAAACATTGAGCTAGAAAAGTAAATAATACTTAGGGTGACAACAGTCATTGTGGTGAAATTAAAATCTTAGAATAATTTCTCCAAATTCAAATTTCTTCATCCACTTCTTGTGTGCTCTAGACTCATTTTCTTCCTTTCTAAATTATTACAATTTGAAATTTCTAATAACCCATTTTGCAATATCGATTAGTACTTAATTTTATAATTTAATTTTTGTGTGATCAATCTTTTTATTACTTGATGACAACTATACATTTATAATTTTCTCCTATCAGACTCGTAGTAATGAATTGCTTGAACAGGTAGACCATAATTGAATAACCATTTGGTAGGGAGGCACCATAGTAAAGGATAGTCTATGTAAATTGAAATTACCACTAGACATAACCTGTTCAGAATGTTGGTGCAAAGAGCATCAGTCATGAACAATCAATCTCTAGTGTTTCGATGTTTGGCAATATACTATGATCTGGTCAAAGTGATCAAAGGTTAAGCCAAACAGGACTTGATGTTTGGTAGGGTAAACCCAGGTTTGGTCAGTTTGATAAAGGGTTAGTCAAACAAGACTTGATATTTGGCAGAGTGACTAAACTCATATCTGGTCAGATAGACCAAGACTGAGCCAAACAGGACTTGATGTTTGGCAGAAAGAAGTCTAGACAGGATTAAGATGACTAACAAAGAAGTCCTTATTGAGGAACGAAATCCTAGTAAGTGAAGCTGGGTCCTAGTGAGTGAACCTAGGTGGACGAAATCATGGTGAGTGAAGTTGGGTCCTGATGGTTGCAACCACCGAGGTAGCAATACCCAAGATATGACTCGGCGGGTTTCCTAAGCAACCACGGAGTCGAACATGAAAGACCTCTCTATGTCTATGGATTAAAAATTTAATCCGAATAGAGATACGTCTCCCAAACGACCGTCTCGTCATCGTATCGATTAATTCAAGTTACAACTTAGTCAAACTCGAGAGTAAGACCTTGTAACTTTCCGAATCAATCGACCGCAGAAAAGACGACGATTGGGTCACTGATTTTTGTGTTTATCTTCGGGGTCCATGACATGATTAATTATCGATATTAATTAACACATAATTAAACTACGACAATTAATCAAAACTCATGCAATAATAAAACCAAGTATGAAATAACAAGAAAACAAAATGAGCTAGGGAGAGGTATACCTCGCCTTCTACCTCGCAGTCTTCTACCGTATGACCCTTCCCTCATGAACGTTGTGTGGGCGACGAACTACCAAGACGTGGAGTCACCAAGGCGTCCAATTAATCCTTTCCCTTCTTCCCTCCTTTGCGCCAACACCAAACCCTAGGGTTAGGGTTTGGCTCCCACCGACGACCCTTCAAGGAAGAGGAGATGAAGTTGAGGAAGAAGAGCTTCTCTCCTGCAGCTCCGCCCGAGCCAACCTCCTCTTCTTCTTCCTATCTCACAACAGCAATCCCGCAAGGAAGAAGAGCTCCTCCAACTTCTCCCTTTTCCGGCGACAAACACCAAAGGGGAGAGGTCCACCCGCCGGCCGACCACCTCCCTTCCTCCTTCTCTTTCGCACGCCGCAAGAAAGGAAGAGCTTCCTCCTTGCTCAGAGAGCCCAGCTGTCACGACCCCAGAGACACATGCTTACTTGAAAATCAAGCAGCATCTCCCCTGTATGGCAGACAAGATGAGGCAAATATACATACACTCCACCAATATAGCTCAGCCACAAGCGCCTGGCATCACAATAATAATTAAAAGACACATCCACACAGCTTATATCGAAACAAAATAAATGGATGGCTCAGCCATCATTAACATAAAGAAAATCTACATACCAGTAATAACGACAAAACCAAACCGATACTTGACAAATAAAAATAACTGTGAAAATAAATTAGACACTAAATCAAACCAAACCAAACTGATACGGTGGGACTGAGGTACTGGTGACTGGATCCTCTCCTGGCTCCAAGAAACGCAACTACTTGCTATCTGAAACAAAAAGAGAAAGCAGGGGTGGTGAGTCCGGGCGGACTCTGCGGGTATATGAGTAGACAATAAGCATGGCATAACAAAAGGTAAAATAAGTAGAGAACCAACAGGGTACAGTCCATAAGGAATATAGGAACACCTAAACATGCATAACATATATAGTACAACATGTTATAAAACCGAATAACAACTAAGCAGGTATAAAGCAACGCAACAACAATAAAACCAAGATATACATGCATGTCAATCAAGTGCAACAACCATAGCTCATATAAATGCAACAATCACAAGAAAATGCATAAACGAAATACGTATGCATATGATGCAATGACATGTGTCACCCCTGATGTCAGTCAAGCCGCCAACACATCCCATCTATGTGACCGAGTGGGTAGGGCTGTGACAACTGTATGCACTCCAACAATAAATACCATAGAAGGTGTGGTTGAGTGGACAGGATGCTGGGGAATCAACACTCCAGATCTCGATACGTAGGGGGAGCTATCAACAGCTACAATATCCATCTAAAAACAACGGTGAGGGTGTCACTGTTTGCCTACAACTGCAACATGTTTGGCATAACAGGACAGATGCTCGCACTCTTACAACTACCACGACAACAAGTGATTGAGTGAATCGAGCAACAAAATGACTAACGACGACTTAACCATATGGAAGCCCAATAGTCGTTAGTATACAACGTGCAGATATGATGCATGCTCCAAGATGCACAAACAACCGGAGAAACAACAATGCAACCAAAATCCAACAAGTAAATGATTCAACCAACCAGAAATCGGAAACCAACGATTATGCACCTACACTACTAGGTATGATATTTCTAATGCCAACTAAACCTAATTGTGTTTAATGGACTTCTAAGTATTCACGTACAAGCGGCACTTTATAGAACAGAAAATCAACAGAGGACTGTACAGATACGAATTTAAAATACTCGAAGATCAACGAAGAAAAAGTATCAACGTCGATGTTAAAATAACAAAACAACAGGGAATAAGGTCAAGCAACCTACTAGATATAAAATAGTCATGCTTTAAGGTAAAAGAAACTACTCGAGTACAAAGGAGAAGTACCCGCCTTTATTGAAGAATTTCGTAAATGAAGATGACCTTCCACGATCAACCAAACGAGTCCGAATCAAGGTCCTGTATTACGGATATAATTTAGCCATTTATACACAAATAGAAATAAAAATATAAACAGTAATTAGTTAAACTAACTACTAACCATATAAGAGTGAACCTAAAAATTACCTTTATCATTTAATATCAAATAAATGATTTAACTCCTAATTAATTCGCATCATCATGATTAGGGCCAAATACTATGACTGTTCCCAAGGGCAACTATATCAACCAAACCAATAATAATAGGGAAATATCACAGAACACCCTACAAATCCTAATATCAATTGTTTCAAAACAGATTTGCTACAAGGAATTGAAAACACCAATTACTTTCCAATTCCCATATATTGCTCACGGCAATGCATCACTGCTAGAAAAACTAATCCAAACAGACAAGAACAGAAACTACACAAACATAACACCTACCTCAACTAGAATGATTAGATCTCACCCCTTCCCACAACAATTCTATAGGATTTAACAGAAACTAAATTGAAAGAATTCTCATCGAATAACCCTTCCAAACATAGCCTCAACTTCCGAATTTTCCAACAAGAAAATCCAAAACCAACTAGCACAACAAGATCCAATCATTAACAGAAAAACCTATACAAATCCCTAACCAAACCTTACCTACTGTGAAGTCTGTCCGGCAAGGATCAAAAAGAGGAGAGAACGGCTACCGACAACTCACTTGCACAAAGAGGACTTCTACTCGGTCGCGTGAAGAAGACCAAGAAGAAATCGCGCCAAGAGAGGGTCGCGAAATGGTGATGCTGCCGGCTGAAATCGCGTGAAGAGAAGCGGAAAGAGGAGATGGAGAAGTCTCGGTAGAGGGCTCGTCGTCGACGTCGAGGAGAGGCTACGACGTCGGCTTGCTCGGGAATGGCTGCGGCGTCGACAATGGGTGGCTTCGGTTTCGCGCAGGGGAAGTCGGCGCAGAGGAGAGGGGGTTCGGTTGAGTTTAGGGCACGACTGAGGGATTTAGGATTTTATAACTGTTTTTGTCCTTTTTGCAAATAAACCCAATAGATTTAGAAAATTGTAACTAGGCCCCTAACTTTCGAAATTCACCTTTTCAACCTCATAAAATTTGGTATTTAATATTCTCCACCACTAACAAAAATTTGGTCCACAAATTTAGCTAATAAACCACAACAAGTACTAGTCAACTACAACAGGTACTAGTCAACGACAATGGGTATCAACACCCCCAGACTAGTCCACAACCATGAACCATAAACCGCAACGAGTGCTGGTCAACAACAAGAGAAATTAACCACCCAGTTATAATATGAATACGGAATAAAAACCAACCATACGCACCTCAAGTAAATAGATGAGGATAGCGAGCTCTGATCGTATCCTCGAGCTCCCAAGTTGCTTCCTCATCAGAGTGGTGCTGCCAACCAACTTTGACCAACCGAACTATCTTGTTCCTCAACCGATGCTCTTTGCGATCCAAAATCTGCATAGGCACCTCCTCATAAGTCGCGTCTGGCTGAAGTGTGTCTGGCACCTCCGATAACACATGTGTAGGATCTGGTACATATTTCCTCACCATGGAAACATGAAACACATGGTGAACTCCAGCCAAAGACGGTGGTAACGCCAGACGATAAGTGACAGCTCCAATCCGCTCCAAAATTTGGAAAGGTCCAATGTAGCGGGGAGCTAGCTTACCTCTCAACCCAAATCTCTTCACCCCTTTCGTGGGCGACACTCGCAAGAATACATGATCCCTACCGGAGAACTCCAAAGGTCTGCGTCTCCGATCTGCATAACTCTTCTGACGATCTTGAGCCTCTGACAGCCTACGTCTGATAGTACGGACTAGCTCTGCGTCATGCTGAATACTCTGAGGACCTAGCAACTGAGATTCCCCAACCTCCTCTCAAAGGGTAGGTGTCCTGCAAGCTCTACCATACAACGCCTCGAAAGGTGCCATCTGAATAGCCGAATGATAGCTATTATTATATGCAAACTCAACCAAATGCAGGTGATCCTCCCAGTTGTCTCCAAAGTCCATAACGCAAGATCTCAACAAATCCTCCAGTGTCTGAATGGTACGCTTAGACTGCCCGTCCGTCTACGGATGAAAGGTTGTACTGAATCGAAGCTCGGTACCCATGGCCTGCTGCAAACTCTGCCAAAATCCCGAAGTGAAACGCGGGTCTCTATCTGATATGATGCTCAGAGGAACACCATGTAGTCTAATAATCTCGCGGCAGTACAACTCTACCAGCTTGTCCAGTGAATCTGTCCTCTGAATCCCCAAGAAATGAGCCGATTTGGTTAATCGATCAACGATCACCCAAATCGCATCTGTCTTCTACGAGACCTTGGTAATCCAACAACGAAGTCCATCGTGATGTGCTCCCATTTCCACTCAGGAATAGGGATCTTCTGAAGTAATCCAGCAGGTCTCTGATGCTCGGCCTTCACCTGCTGGCACACTAGACATCTAACAACAAAATCTGCGATGTCTTTATTCATATCGTTCCTCCAATAGGAACATCTCAAATCTCTATACATACGGGTTCCACCTGGATGAATAGCAAACCGAGATCGATGAGCCTCCTGAAGCAACTCCTCCATGACCGGATGTGACTTAGGTACACACAATCTCCCTCGGAAATATAGAATACCCTCGTCATCACGTGTAAAGTCAGTCTGCTGCTCTGAGGCTATCCGGCTGCCTAGGAACTATAGATGCTGATCACTACCCTGAGCCTCTCTAATCCTCGTCCTGAACGAAGACTGAGCAACCATAGTCACCAACAACCCTTTCTCTGTCTGACCCTGCTCCTCTAGTCCCAACTCTGAGAAACTCTGAACTAAATCGGTGACCATAACCCGGTGACAAGACAGAACACTTCGGGATTTTCTGCTCAGTACATCTGCAACTACATTAGCTTTCCCTGGATGGTAGTTAATAGTACAGTCATAATCCTTCAAGAGTTTCATCCATCTTCTCTTATGAAGATTTAGCTCCTTCTGAGTGAACAAATACTTGAGGCTCTTGTGATCTGTGAAAATCTCAAATGTGACGCCATAGAGATGTTGTCTCCATATCTTCAGGGCAAAAATAATGACTGCAAGCTCTAAGTCATGAACTGGATAATTCTTCTCATGCTCCTTTAGCTGACGAGAAGCATAAGAGACTACCCGTCTGTGGTACATCAAAACTGCACCCAAACCCTGATGTGATGTGTCAGTGTAGAGTACAAATCTATCCTCGCCTGAAGGTAACACCAATCGCCGCTTGAGCTCCTAAAAACTTGTCTCGCAAGATTTTGTCCAAACAAATTTCACGCCTTTTCTGGTCAGACGTGTCAACGGTGAAGCGATGCTGGAATACCCCTCAACAAATCAACGATAATAACCAGCCAATCCGAAAAAACTGCGCACCTCCTAAACCGACTTAGGTTGTTCCCAACTAGTGACAGGCTCAATCTTCTGTGGATCTACGGAAATACCTCTACTGGAAACAACGTGTCCGAGAAACCCCATAGAAGACAACCAGAAAGCACACTTGCTAAACTTTGCATACAACTGCTCCTGTCGGAGCGTCTCCAGAACGATACGAAGGTGGCGCGCGTATTCCTCCTCGGAACAGGAGTAAATCAGGATGTCATCAATGAAAACAATAACAAACTGATCCAAATACTCCATAAAAACCTGATTCATCATATCCATAAATACTACAGGAGCATTGGTAAGCCCAAATGGCATTACCAAAAACTCGTAACGTCAGTACCGGGTGCGGAAAGCTATCCTCTGGCTATCCGAATCCCTGACCCTCAATTGATGATATCCGGACCGCAAATCAATTTTAGAATACACTGAGGTATCCTTTAACTGATCAAACAAATCTTCAATACGAGGTAAGGGATACTTGTTCTTGATGGTCATGACATTCAACTGTCTATAGTCGATGCATAACCTCATAGAACCATCCTTCTTCTTGATGAATAAAACTGGTGAATCCCACGGAGATACACTAGGGCGAATAAATCCCCTGTCAAGCAACTCTTGAAGCTGGACCTTTAGCTAGTCCAACTCCTTAGGTGTCATACGATACGGAGCCTTTGATGGCCGTGCAGTGACAGGCCCAAATCTACTAGATTAAATTGTCATGAATGTGGGCCTCAAATTTAGATGTATATGAATGAAAGCTGGAAACCCTTTTACAATCAAAAGTATAAAAATGTAATATAGGGGCCACAGGTCGTATTTTTCACGGGGATAGTTGTCGTGCTTGATTCAAACTCGTAGTTATATGTCGTTTTTGTTTTTGGGTTTCAAATAAGTGATTGAATTTGGATAGCAATTGTGAATGAAAATTGAAAGGAAAATTAAGTGAACAATGGAACTAAGCAAGAGATGACACTTGATACTTCCACCAATGGAAATCGAGTCAAGCTATAAAATTTAACCGAAATTTGGAAAGCAAGCTTAAATGCAAATGCACAGTAAACTCTGATGGAAAGAAATCGAAAGTGTGATGGAAGTTATCTGAAACAAATCAAGCCCAAAGCAATTGCTATTTATGCCTTTAGGAAATTAAACAAGCTACACATGTTAACTCCAACTAACTACAATTTTTGAAACCACAACTTATTGATTCCAACTCAATCAGATGCCACAAATGACAAGTTAAATTCAGAGTCAATTAGATCCAAAGCATATGGCACACAACTGAGAATTGAAACTGAAATCAGATTTAAGAAGAGAAATATAATTCGGAAATGGGAAGTGCAGAAATTGGAACTTAGTTTTCAGAATTTCAGCACAAGGTTTGGGCTCAAAACACAAACCAACTCAGCTTGATACACTGATCGAAAAACCAGATGAACTAAGCCAAAATGTCTTGTGTTTACCCAACAAGAATTCTCCAACAGCAGCTGGAAAAATTCAGAACAGAATTTGGTTTGGCAGAAATAAAATGGCAAGAAATGAAAGTGGCACGCAAGGAATGGAATTGCAACCTAGCTTAAATTGGGTGCTATTTTAACTAAACACACTATCTATCTATACTAGAGCAAAGATTACCAACTAAGAACAAGAAAGCTGAGGCAAATTCAGAAACCGAAAGAGATAAAAGAAAACTAAACTAAACTTGGCACGCAACAAGTTGAAATTGGCACGCAAGGATTAAAACTAAAGCAAACTGAAATTTGTCTTAATCTATCACTAAACAAGTTCCTAGTTAACTTAACTTGAAGATAAAAATCCTAAGTGAGCTAAAACAATTCAGAATTACAAACTAAGTTGCTGAAAACTGAAATTGCAGAAAAACAGGGCAGAATTCGACTAAACTGAAAACTATAGCTAAGACAGGAATTAAACTAAGGAAATCTACTCCTCGATTCCTTCCCAAGCTCAGGATCTTCTTGGTTGTCAATCAAGAGCCGGCTTCGAACCCCTAGGCTCCGCAAATCAGTGGAAAAACAGCTTCAACCATCGATTCTGCTCAAACTGCTTCAGCTGGGAGAATTCCAATCCAAATGCTTCGATCTTCGTTTGTGGAGCTGCGATGGTGATTTGGGAACAACCTGAGGTCACTTGAGAACCCCTACAAGTGCCTCAGATCATCAGAAATGGACTGTGGCGAAGATCTCAGTGTTCGGACCACAGAGATTGCGAAACCCTCAACAAGCTCTGTCCGGATGAAATTTGAGCTGAAATCTAGGTTGATGCTGCCTTCTTCAGATTCAGATGATGAAATTAGGTTGGAAACGAGGTGGTCGCGCCTTAGATTGAAGAAAACTTGAAGAAAATTGGATGAAAAACGAAGAACTTGCGAAGACGGCGTAGACGCGACGAAGCTTGGCTGCGGCAAAAATTTCCTTAAGTAATTAGAGTTGGACGGCTCAGATTGATCGGAGGAGATCCAACGGCTGATCTTGCTCTGATTGGAGCCAAACTTTTATGATGGTGATCTGGGGGTTAGGATCTGCCATGTGTCAGCTCGGATCCTCCAGATGTGCAACGGATGGTCCAGATCACCCTAATCCTTGAATGGACGTTCTAGAGCCCTCCAAGCTTGATCCAACGGTTGATTGAGCTCTGATTGTGATGAAACCTTCAGATCTTGATCAGGATGCTTGATCAACCCTAGCCCTAGCTCGGATGGCTTCAGATCATCCCGGATGGCTCAGATCTAGCCGCTTTCGAATCGAACGGCCCAGATTTAATCGTGATCTTGATAATCTGATCCGGGTCACTTCCGACTCGAGTTTGACCCAATATGCCCTAGATCCTTGAACCTTGATGCCTACAAAAATAGATCAAGAATTAGTGGCCAAAATAATCCAAAAATTTGCATATTTGTAATTAAGTCCAAAATAAAGGTAAGTTCTAAAACCTAGGGCAATTTCACAATTTTGACAACAAAAACATAGATCAAACATGGATTTTAGCAGCTCAAATAATCAATATAATGGTGCTTATCATGCAGTCCCCGGAATCAACACATCACAAATTCAACTTGCCTTCTGGGAGGCAAACCAGGTAACCCCTCTGGAAATACGTCTGGAAATTCTCGGACCACTTGAACATTCGAGAGATGAGGGCTACTGCTACTATCAGTGCTGATCAATGATGATAGAAAACCTTGACATCCATGCGATATAAGCTTCTGGGCTTGAAGTGCAGAGATAATAAAAATCCCATCATCTCTGGTGCTAATGAATTCCCACGAGGGTTGGTTCGGAGGATGAAACGTGACCATCCTCGCTTGGCAATCAACTATGGCATAATAAGCCGCCAGTGAGTCCATGCCCAGAATAATATCAAACTCTACCATCTCGAGAACTGACAGATCCACGGTGAGGGTATAATTGCCGAAGTCCAATGGACACGCCTTGACTTCCTGCGTGATATCCAATACCTCACCGGATGGTAGAGACACTGATAAACGTTGTGATCTAAGGGTAGGCAATCTACTAATTTTTTTCCCATAAACAGTCGTGATATGAAAGAACTAGAACTACCGGTATCAACAAGTAATTCAGCAAGAAATGCATAAACTGAAATCATACCACGAAAGACCGATCCATCGGCCCGCTGTGCCTCCTCTCTAGTGACTGCATAAACTCGGCCTGTCTCTATAGCTGAAGGTGGCAATGCTAAAATCGCCTGCGACTGAGAAGATGAAGGTCCAGCAGTCTGCTGGGGCTGATATCCAGAAGGCCCAACTGACTGCTGAGACTGATAACCCGAAGCTCCAGCCCATGGCTGATGCTGATAAACTGCAGGCTGGTATGCTGGACGTGGCTACTGGTAATACGACCCTGTCCCAGAATATTGAGACCCCACTGGTGAGGAGTACTCATGCCTAGGCATACCATACATCTGAGCTGGTGGTGGAACTGCCTGCTGACGTCCTGTCTGCTGCAGTCGGAATGACTTATGAGTCTGACGGCCGCCTTGATATGGCCTCTGCGGTCCTGATCGGCCACCCCGAGGAGTAAATGCTACAGACTTATGCTGAGCCTTCAAAGGACAGCCTCGACTTTCATGACCCGGAAGTCTACAATAATAACAGATAGGGTGCTCTAGGGGATAGTCTGGTCTGCTGTGGTCCTTAGAACCACACTTAAAACAATGAGTCACACTAGTAGTAAACCTCCGAGTCTGCGGAGAACCTTACGACGATCCTGCTGAAAATCGTCCAAACTTTTGGGGTCGAGACTGAGGCACATAAGTCCCCTGCGTACCCTGACTCCTGCTACTACGCTTCTGTCCAACTGTCTGCCGTCTCTGTGTCGCAGCTGAACCCTGAGTTGTTTGCTTCCCTTTGTTCTTATCACCATGCAACTGATGCTGAATTGTCTCGGTGTGTAAAGCCCGATCCAAAGCCTCTCGATATGAAGTAGGAATCCATCCAGACATACGCACTTGGATATATCCAGCTAAGCCCAGCATAAACTGTGTCGTCCGCTCCTCCTCCGTAGCAACCAACTGAAGACAAAACTCTGCCAGGCGATTGAATTCCGCCTCTTACTCCATAACTGAGTGGTCTCCCTGATGAAGAGCAAGAAACTCCTGCCGTCGGGCCGTATGAAACACGACAGGATAATACTTGCACTCAAAAGCCTCGCGGAAAGAAATCCAAGAAATTGGTCGTCCACCAATAAGAGTCTTCTGCATATTCCACCACGTGACGGCCTGATTTTGAAGGTGATACGTAGCCAACTCCACCTTCTCTACGTCTATGAGGGTCATATAGCTGAAGGTGTCCTCCAATATCTCCAACCAGGCACGAGCAACATACAGATCTGGTTCTCCATGGAACAATGTGAAGTGACCCTTCACAGATGTTGCCAGCAACGGAATCCGAGCTCTGTCCATAAGCCAATTCGCTTGGGCAGGGTGTACCCCTGATGGCACCCTAGGAACTGCCATTGGTGGCACTGATGGACCTGCCTCTGATGGTACGACTAGAACTGCTGTCGGATATACAAGAGAAGATACTCTCCGTGGTGGAGATCTCAGCCCACCCGAAGGGTCCTGATGAGATGATCCCTGACCAATCGGCTCCACTCAGGTGGGCCTCTCACCCTCCTGATTTGTGTCTCCCTCGGCCTCCTCTGGCCTCCCCCATGATCGTTGTCCACGACCACGAGCACGGGGTGGAGATAACTCAATACGACGAGACATATCTGTTAACAAAACCAATATATATTATTTAGATATAAATTTAACCAAATTTAAAACCAACTTACTTCTTGTTTACTGGGAGAGATCTCGTCGCTGCCAAGTCCCATCACAACCAAAACCAAAAAATGACACCGGAAAATAAATCCGTAAAATACAAATAGACCTCGTAAAACAAAACAACTTCGTCAACCCTCAAGAAAAAGACTCCGCAAAAATAAACAAATCTGTAACATACAGATTGACCTCGTCAAACAACTCCGTAAACTCACAGATACCAAAACATCGCAAAACTTCAACAAACTGACGCTTTAAAAAAATCCACCAAAACAATATCATAAAAATCCACAGATCCCAAAGGAACTCACAAACTTGGCTCTGATACCAAAAATTGTCACGACCCCAGAGGCACATGCTTACTCGAAAATCGGGCAGCGTCTCCCCTGTACAGCGGACAAGATGAGGCAAATATACATACACTCCACCAATATAGCTCAGCCACAAGCGGCTGACATCACAATAATAAATAAAAGACACATCCACATAGCTTATATCGAAACAAAATAAATGGATAGCTCAGCCATCATTAACATAAAGAAAGTCTACATACCAGTAATAACGACAAAACCAAACCGATACTTGACAAATAAAAATAACTGTGAAAATAAATTAGACACTAAATCAAACCAAACCAAACTGATACGGTGGGACTGAGAGACTGGTGACTGGATCCTCTCCTGGCTCCAAGAAACGCAACTACTTGCTATCTGAAACAAAAAGAGAAAGCAGGGGTGGTGAGTCCGGGCGGACTCTGCGGGTATATGAGTAGACAATAAGCATGACATAACAAAAGGTAAAATAAGTAGAGAACCAACAGGGTACAGTTCATAAGGAATATAGGAACACCTAAACATGCATAACATATATAGAACAACATGTTATAAAACCGAATAACAACTAAGCAAACCGAAGATCAATGAAGAAAAAGTATCAACGACGATGTTAAAATAACAAAACAATAGGGAATAAGGTCAAGCAACCTACTAGACATAAAATAGTCATGCTTTAAGGTAAAAGAAACTACTCGAGTACAAAGGAGAAGTGCCAACCTTTATTGAAGAATTTTGTAAATGAAGAGGACCTTCCACGATCAACCAAATGAGTCCGAATTAAGGTCCTGTATTACAGATATCATTTAGCCATTTATACACAAATAGAAATAAAAATATAAACAGTAATTAGTTAAACTAACTACTAACCATATAAGAGTAAACCTAAAAATTACCTTTATCATTTAATATCAAATAAATGATTTAACTCCTAATTAATTCGCATCATCATGATTAGGACCAAATACTTTGACTGCTCCCAAGGGCAACTATATCAACCCAACCAATAATAATAGGGAAATATCACAGAACACCCTACAAATCCTAATATCAATTATTTCAAAACAGAATTGCTACAAGGAATTGAAAACACCAATAACTTTCCAATTCCCATATATTGTTCACGGCAATGCATCACTGCTAGAAAAACTAATCCTAACAGACAAGAACAGAAACTACACAAACATAACACCTACCTCAACTAGAATGATCAGATCTCACCCCTTCCCACAGCAATTCTATAGGATTTAACAGAAACTAAATTGAAAGAATTCTCATCGAATAACCCATCCAAACATAGCCTCAACTTCCGAATTTTCCAACAAGAAAATCCAAAACCAACTAGCACAACAAGACCCAATCATTAACAGAAAAACCTATACAAATCCCTAACCAAACCTTACCTACTGTGAAGTCTGTCCGGCAGGGATCAAAAAGAGGAGAGAACAGCCACCGACAACTCACTTGCACAAAGAGGACTTCTACTCGGTCACGTGAAGAAGACGAAGAAGAAATCGCGCCAAGAGAGGGTCGCGAAATGGTGATGCCGCCGGCTGAAATCGCGTGAAGAGAAGCGGAAAGAGGAGATGGAGAAGTCTCGGTAGAGGGCTCGTCGTCGGCGTCGAGGAGAGGCTACGGCGTCGGCTTGCTCGGGAACGGCTGTGGCGTCGGCGATGGGTGGCTTCGATTTCGCGCAGGGGAAGTCGGCGCAGATGAGAGGGGGTTCGGTTGAGTTTAGGGCACAACTAAGGGATTTAGGATTTTATAACTGTTTTTGGCCTTTTTGCAAATAAACCCAATAGATTTAGAAAATTATAACTAGGCCCCTAACTTTCGAAATTCACCTTTTCAACCCCATAAAATTCGGTATTTAACACCGGTAGCAAAAGAAGAAGAGGAAAAAGAGGACCAAGTGAAGAAAGCCAGGACCTTTCTTCACCTCCACCGCCGACGTCGACTTCCTCCTCGTGCCGCCGCTTCTTGCTTCCCTTCACCGTCTGCACTCCATAAAAGGAAGATGAAGGACCTTCCTTTGTCTAGTGATCACTGGCAATGAGAAGAGCAAGAAGAAGAAGGGAAGGAGATGGGTTTCTCCTTCCACTCGCCGGCACCCTAGGAGAGAGAGAGAGGGAGAGGTTTAAGGTTTTAATCTCAATTAATTCTCAATTAATTGTGGATTAATTATTAGCCTTGTATCATGACTCTTATGGGGTATTTATAGGGCTAAGGTATGGACCATGAGGAGGAGTTGGTTCTTGGCCCGCTAATGGATCCAAACCCGATCCATTAATGGAGATCCATTCCACTAAAGGATCCAATTGAACTTCCTCACCAACCCCCATATTTTCATATGGGCTTCACCTATTATGATTATCCATCTCCCCGTGTTTAAGATATCGAATGCCCGATAATTAATTTAAATTACTGATAATTTTAATTAATTATCCTCTTGATCCTTGACTAGTACCACTCAATCTTCTCATCATGTCGGACCATAGTCCACTTGCAATATTTGACATGATGATCCTTTTGAGCTCATTAAGGGGGCATCATCATCCCGACTAACCAGGATACGGATTCCCTCAATAATCAATGGCACATCATATAATTAATATTATTTCTCAATTTACCGGGCCTATCGATTTAGCAAAATAAATCTCGCCTATTGGTAAGTCAAAGAAATAATAATCAACTATACGTGCCCATTATTATTTCGGGATTTAGAGATCATACCCCATAATATATATCCGAGGTCTAATCCAATTTACGAAGTCAACACAAAATTGGATGACCTTTCTTTTGGTCCTACTCAATGCACACAAAGCGCACTGGTATAATTCTATGGTTAAGACAAACCACACCTAATTACACTATAATCATCCCGATGGTTTGTTCAACTCCATCTCGGTTGTGATCATCTTACTTATACTTCTGCAAGGGACTGATAACATGATCTTCTGTGCGACACCACACACCATGTTATCTACAATGCAAAGTATGAGACATTTTGTGCATATACTAATATAAATATGCAACGTGTGATTTTGTGATTCTCTTTTAAAATGTAAATATATTTTAACCAAAAGCAAAGCTTTTAATATACATCCTAACAGGTCCTAGTGAGTGAAGCAAGGTGGATGAAGTCCTAGTGAGTGAAGCTGGGGATGAAGACTTGGCCGAGGGTTGGACACGAAGTCCTGGTTGGGGAATTGGGCACGAAGTCCTAGTCGCAGATTGGGAATGAAGTCCTGGCCTTAGGCACCGAAGTCCTGGTTCGAGGAATTAGGCACGAAGTCCTGGTCAAAGATTGGGCAAAAGACATAGCCAAGCGAGAACTACAAATAGAAGTAGAGACAGGTCGAGGAGCGGATGTCTCAAGATCCAGGAGTCCCGGAGGCCGAGCAAAAGTCCAACCAGAGGTCCCGATTGGCAAAGGGTATCTTTTCTAGAGTGGAGTGGTGAGGACGCGTTCCCCGAGGAAGGGAACAGTAGGCGTCGGTTTGATCTAGGATTTTATTTGAAATCCAAAGTTAGAACCAGTCAACTCTAACTGTCAATCATTAAGGCTTATGATTATTTATTTGTCTTGTGTTTATTTGTCTTGCAAGAACCTGGAGTTGGAGGCAAGATAGGAGAGCAAACACAAGAAAATAAGGTCCTGGGAAAGGACTTCTTGGGTGCCCGGATCAACCCAGGCGCCCTATGTGGAAGGCGCCCTCAAGGGGTTGAGCCCATCCTAGGTGTCCAATATCCCAGATGCCTGAAGCATCACAAACGCCTCAGTGCTCCCAGGCGCCTGGGATGTAGGATTTTATCCCTGCACCGAGTTCGCTGGTTTTGATCAAGTTTGACCAAGGAGGCTCCAGAATGAAGTGCGTGACGCTTCGGACTTTCAGAGTTGGCCAAGACTTTCACATTTAGTTTGCATGTTACAAAGTTGTACTTATTTTATTATCATTATTTTGCTTATACACTAAACTATAAGATGGGTTTCTCTGCCTTTGGAAATTTAGGAAAGGAGACCACTAGTGGACGGGCGCTACCCGTAATTAGGCCTTGGATGTACTGACCCTGGGGAGTTGGGAACCAAGTAAATCCTGCATGTTATTGTTGTGTTTTTGCTTTATCTTTTATTCCGCTACTACTAACAACTTGATATTAAGCGAACGAACAATGAAGATTCAGAGCAAATTTACGAGTTGATATTCATCCCCTCCCCCTCCTCTATCAACGCTATCGATCACACAAATGGTATCAGAGCAGGTGGCTCTGATCGGACTCACCGCTGAAGGAGCAAGAAGGCCAGGAATTGAGGGGGACTGAAGGGTGAAAGAGGTATATTTATTTTATAATGTCTAATTTTAAATTTAACATACTCTGTTTCAAGTGCAGGGAGAGAGGACACTATAAAAACTAGTGTCCTACTCATAAAACTCATACGTCACTAGTTTATCTAACCCACAATTATTATCTAACCCAAAGATGTCGAAATAATGAAAATGATGAAGCTAAACCCACAATTATTATCTAACCCAAAGATGTTGAAATTTAAAACTAATTAAATCTTAACAATTTTTACCTAATTTAGTTCAATCATAAATAATTCTTAATTAACTTAATTTTAATTATCCTTAATTAATTAAATCTTAATTATTTTTTTAATTAAATTAACTTCAATTAAATCGTAATTAATTCTTAAATAATTTAACCTCAATTAAATCCTAATTAACTCAATTTAACTTCAATAAATTTTTAAATATTAAATCAATTCTTAATTAATTCAAATTAAATCAATTAATTCAAATTAAATCAATCTTTGATTCAAAATTAATTAAGTCTTAATTAATTCATCTTCAATTGACTTTAAGTCATTCTTAATTAATTCAACTTTAATTAATTCTGAATTAATTCTTAAGTAACTTAAACTCGAGTTAAATAAAATCTTACCCAAACTGTAATAATTAAAATTAATAAAATTAAATATATCAAAGTGGGTTGGCATATTCGCGGGTTCACACGACGTGTATCAAATTGGGAATTTGATACATCATTAGAAACTTAATCAAATATTTTGACTTGTTTGAATCATGCATTAATGTCATGTACATGCATCTGCTATTTATTTTAAATATATGCCATGGCATTCATGATTAATTTTATGCATAAATTAAAACGGTTATAGGAAAAAGAATAATTGAAACTTGATCAACCTAGTATTAGGTGGAGGTGAGATGATAGTACGCTAGGAAAGCCGTCTGGTGGAACTAGCCAAAGCTACCGATCCAAAACCTAAGTTAGTTAAACCAAAATCTTTCAAGAAGTAACTTGAAAATGAATTTTCTATAAAAGGCTTTGTCAAGGAAAGGGTTGATGATCTAATAAGGCTACGACCAAAGAAGGCCTTGTGCCTCGCCAAGACCTAGAAGCCAATTACTGAAAATCAAATTCACTTTACTATTGTTAGATTTGAATCTAACACAAGGTTCAATTAAATCTTAGATTTAATAATAAATTAAAAAATGATTCAAGCATCTCACAATACACACATAAGGCAATCATGCTTGTTATATTGAGACATCTAGAATGGGTGAGATGTTAAGGACTAATAAATTCAAAAATATTTTTCAAAACTATTTTTAAAATTCTTAGAATATTTTTCTAAAAATATATTTTCAAAATAATGCTTCAACATAATAATGTTTTTATGGAATTCATGCTTGTCTGATTGATTATATATTATATGTTTTAAAAAATTATATCTTTTTTTAAAAAAATTGTTTGATTCACGCAATTAGACATAAGCCTCTTAGGACAACACTAAAGTTCCTTAAGACATTTAGATAGAGACAAACGGTGTCAGGTATAGGGGGAGTATTTTCATTATTTTTGAAATGTTTTCTTTAACTGTACTTTAAACATTACTAGTATTTTCGAAAACTGTGCTTTAAATTACTATCACTTATGTTTCCAAAAAAGGCTTATGCTTTAAAATTTTAGGAGGTGTTTGGTTTGCTCCATTTTCTATTTTCATTTTTCAGAAACGTTTGGTTTGCATTTTCCAGTCTGTTTTCCATTTTCATTTTCTGTAAAAAATGCGGTTTTCTGAAAAACATGCTTGGTTTGTATTTTCCAGCTTTGTTTTCCAGAAAAAAACATAGCGTTTTCTAGAAAACTGAAGAATGAAAAAAAAGTCATTTTTCAGAAAACTAGAAAATACGATTTTCTGGAAAATGAAAATAGAAAATGGAACAAACCAAACACCCCCTTATATTTTCAAAAATTACCTGTTTCTTTGACCTTGATAAACCCTAAAAGACACAGAGGAAGATCGACTTCATGATCTACAAGGACTCCTAGGATGTGTCAAATTTAGGGGGAGTCTAAGTCAAAAGAAAAAATTTCTGACAAGTTTCTTTTGAAATTATTTATTTTGAAATTATTAGATAATTCCTTTGATCTGAATCAAACCTTAAGACTGAGAGGAAGATTACTTGTGGTCAACAAGCTTCCTAGGACTGGGTCAAGTTTAGGGGGAGGTCAAATTAAAAGAATTATTGAATATTTCAAGGTGATATGTTTTCATGCACGGTATATTCAAATCCTTCTGAGAACATAAGTAATTTCTTTTCAAATACTTTCATTTTAATAATTTTTTTAAAAAAATATTATTATTTTTCAAAAATTTATCTTGTTTTAATCAATTTGAAATAATATTTTTCTTGAGTTTGGAAAATTTTCCAGGACACTTAGGAAAATGTTCTTGTAGCTAACAAGATTTCCTAGGATTGTGTCAAACTGAAAGATAAACCAAGTCAAGTAAAATATTGATAAATTGATAAATATGGACGCTATCAATTCTGTTGAGACTAGCATGGGTTATTCTCTAATCAGTTGATTCTCGCTGGCTGGAGACATTGGGATGTCCGGAGATAAACATGAATGCTAGTTAAGGGAACTAGTTCATTGGAGTGACTGACTGTAAAACTTCATATGGTAATCTACATATAGATATGTCAATGAAGTTCTTACTGCAGCTTAAGTGCGATATTCCTTTGACTTGTGGTGTTCAAGTCATCTTAGTCATGGAGACTTATACTTTGACATCTTAAGCAAGCATCTCTAAGGAGGTGTGGACCCAGGATGATTGGGTATAAGCCGAAGTGCCCGAAGATGTTTGAACAGCCTACAAAGGATTCACCACTCCTTGCGAGGAGATGTATACCCAAGGCCTATGGTCGGATTGTTACTCGAAGCCTCTGGCCAGAGCATGACATGTTCAGAGTATGAATCTCTTAGATACATGAGAGTAATTAGAATCCGTAGGACGAGAAAGACACTACTTGGGATAAGTGTGACGTAGTCAGCCTAGTGGGGACTGACACACATAGACCGTGTCCTGAACCAAGTGGGTATAAGATGGTGAAGGGAATGGGGCACGACTCATTATAGCTGCTGAAGGGTTTCAGAATTATTTCTGAGGTCAACCGTTGATCTTTCGATTAATTGGGGGTCATGATGTACTACTAGGTGCCACTCATGATCGTTCTATAATTGGTTGATTATAGACGGCCAACATAAATCGAAAGTCTATTTAGTCACACGCACTACGAGTAATCCGAGAGATTTAAAATGAGTTGAAATTTAGATTTTCTGATCAAGAGAGATAAGTCGAATTTGAATTTATCAGAGACGCATCGGAAGCTTAAAATGGCTAAGTCTTTTGAAGGCTTATTGGACGAATTAAATGGGTTTAATTCGTAAGGTAACGGCTTGGATTTGGCCGGCCAAAGTGGGTCCCCACCCTCTTTGGTTTGGCCGGCCACAATAAAAAAGGGAAACCAAATTGTTTGGTTTAAATTATAAAATAAATTGAGCGTGATTTGTTTTATAAAATTATGGATAAAGAAATTTATATAAAGAAATTTATAGAAATTTATTTTTTCATGGAAATTAAAATGAACCTTGGATTGGTTTATTTTATTTTATCAATTATGAATTTATTTTTCCATGATAAATTTATATAATAAATTTCTTGTGAAAATTTATTCCATAATAAAAGGGAGACATGGTTGTTTTTATTATAAATTAAGTTATAATAAAAACTTGGTATAACGGAATAATTCATAGAAAAATTTATAAGATAAATTTCTTATGAAAATTTATTCCGTTAAAAGGAGACTTGGCGATAAAGAGGCTACTATATAAAGGTACCAAGGCAAGGCTTGGAAATTCAATTCAAGAGATCAAGGATTCTTGCCTAGCCTCTCTCCCTCTCCCTCTTCTAGGGCCGGCTGCCCTCCCTCCCTTTGCCGTGAGCCTCCTCCACCAAGAAGTCGTTGAAGAAGAAGAAGAAGCGGGCGCAACTCCTTCCTTCCTTCCTCCCAGAATCTCGATTCCGTTCTTCGTTTGGTGGTTAGTTTTTCCATCTCTCTCTTGGTATTCTTGTCGTGCCTTTGGAGAATCTAGTAGTTCTTGTCGGCACGAAACTCGTGGCTTTGCGAAGTCATCCCGAAGAAAACTCGGCGTGGACGCGAATAGAGGCGGAGCTTCCAAGGGACGCTACGGTTGGACCTCGTCCCTTTCTACGAGTTACGCGAGGTATTAGTTAACTTTCTGCAAAATTTTAAATGTATGATCATGTCTCCACAACATAAGGTTGCATGCTAGATACGTGGTTAAAATAATTTGAGAAATTATTTATGCTAAATCTTCCGCTGCACGTAATTAAATTTTAAAATTACGAACCCGTATCCATGTCAACATGCACCCGGTCCCAACATGTGTCAGACTGGAAAAGATACCAAGTCAAGTAAAGTATTATGTTTTAAATTCTAATATTTTTCAAAAGCACTTGTAAAATATTCAAAATATTTTTCAAAATGTTTCCAAAAAGGCACCAATGCTCAAATATTTTTATAAGTGCAAAAATTTTCGAAGTTCAAAATGTGTTCCTGCAAATACACAATATGTTTCCAATACCTTTTCAAGTATATTTTTGGGTACAAGTTAAGTTTTATGCTATGCTTTCAAAATTTATACTAAGTATTTTCACAAAGAACCAAAATATTTCCATTGTTGGTGCAAGTATTCTTGTTTTTTTATGTATGACAAAGGGGGAGAGATGCGCCTTAAGTTAGAAATAATTATTTTTCTCTCTTACCAAAGGATCAAAAAATCAAAATATTTTTCAAAAAGGGGAGAGTGAGTGGAAGTTAGAAGTATTCCCCAAAAGATCAAAACTTATTTTCAAAACATAGATTATTTTTTCAAGGTCTAGCCCTTTCAACCAATCTAACTTAAGATATTGTCAAACATCAAAAAGGGGGAGATTGTTGGTGCAAGTTGCATCAGTGATGTCCTCCTTTAAGTGTTTTAATGTTTGATAATATATTTAAGTTAGTGATACATTGAACAAGGGAAGGGTGAGCAAAGGAGGAGTACCAAAGTAAAAGAAAGTCCTAGTAAACCTAGGCAATAAGTCCTGGTTCGAAGAATTGGGCACTAAGTCCTGATCATGGATTGGGCACTAAGTCCTGGAAAAGGGTTGGGCACCGAAGACCTGACCGGAAGTTGGGCAAGAAGTCCTGGTCGAGGACTGGGCACCGAAGTCCTTGTTCGGGAAATTGTGCACGAAGACCTGGCCGAGGGTTGGGCACCGAAGTCCCGGACTTAGGGTTTGGGCACGAAGTCTTGGTTCGAGAGACTGAGCAACTTAGCTGAGCGATGACTAAGGACAGAAGTAGAGACGGGTCAGGGTTCGGACGTCTCGAGATCCGAGAGTATCGGAGGCTAAGCAAAAGTCCACCCGAAGGACTGGGTGGCAACCGTCTCCTGAAAGGAGTAGGTGAAAGGCGCGTTCTCGGGGGTGGGAACTTGCGTCGGTTCGACCTAGGGTTTCGTGGAAATCTGAAGTCAGAACCAAGTCCTTAAGATTAAGAATGTGTCTATATTTGCAATGTATTGTTGTATCTTGCAGGTTCCAAGAATGGAAGACAAAGCAAGCAAACAACACGCAATGGGGCTGGAACCCAGCCAAGCTAGCAGCCCCCATCAATGGGGGCACCTAGGTCAAAGAAGAAAAAACAAGTTTAGTGGAAGTAGGCAGAACAGGCTTCCATTCAGATGCCCGGGATGATACAGGCGCCCAAGTTGAAAGCTGTATTTGCTGCTGCGAGTTCAAAGCAGAGACAAGCTTTCAATCAGGCGCTTGGGAGGTCGAAGGCGCCCTGGTCAAAGGTTTTATCAGCTACGACGAGTTCGGCGCGGAGATAAAGTTTGACCAAGCCCATTGGGGCGCCCCGGTAATCACAGGCGCCCGAATGAAGCCTATAAAAGGGGCTTCGACCTCTCAGCTTCAAACACAACTTCTAAGAACCATTCTGAGCTTTCTGACTGACGACAAAGCGTTAAAGACGAGGCTCTACGACCGGGAGGCTCTAGGAGGAAGTGCACGACACTTCAGATGTCCAGATCGGTCGAGTCTTCGACCTTAATTGTTTTGGTTTGCTTTTATTATTCTGCACTTAATTTCATATATTTTTTTATTGTAATTATTGCACTGTAAGACGGGTTTCTCCGCCTTCGGAAAGTCTGGAAAGGAGACCAATAGTGGACGGGCGTTCCCGTGCATAGGCCTTGGATGTACTGACCCTGGGGGTTGGGAACCAAGTAAAAATTTTCGCGTGCAATCTGTGTTGTTTTTTGGTTTCTTCATTCTGCTTTATTTTCCGCTGCTACTAACGCTTTGTTTAAGAACGAACCGACAAGTTTTTCTACGATGTTTCCACGAGAAGTTTTCGGTCGATATTCACCCCCCTCTCTCTATTGACGGCACCGGTCCTACACAGACTAGAGAATAAGCAAGTCCAAAATGTCAGGAAATGGTAAAAACGTAAAGAAGGTACAAAATTTTAATTCTTGTAGAAGTATTCCTATCAGTTTAGATTCAAATGTATATGATAATTTTCTTTCCAAAAATACCCCTATGCATGCGAGCATAACCTTTAATTTTTCTGATAAATTAGATTTTCTGTATATCAAACTTAATGTATTGCCTGATAAATTAGCTAGTAATGGACCCTAATCAAATATTAATAATATTAAAATATTGAATATTAACTCTTTAATTTTTAATATTAATGTTGCAATCTTAGAAATTAATTCTAACTTTTTTCAGTTAATCCTAATAATCATGAAGATAATCTTAATAATTCTGAAGATAATAATCAAACTGTAATTTATAATTTTAAAGATGATTATGAAATTGTAATTAATAATTTTGAAAATAATAGTATAATTTTAATTAATAATTCTCAAAATAATTCAAATAACTTTGAAAATAATTATGAATTCTTAATTAATTATTCTACTTATTTTAAAGATAATGATACAACCTTAATTAGTAATACTGAAAATTATTTTATTTATTTTGAAGATAATGATCCAACCTTAATTAATAATTCTGAAAATTATTCTACTTATTTTGAAGATAATGATACAACTTTTATTAATTTTGAATATAACTCTAAAGATGAATAACAATATGATTCTAACAATAAAAATGAATTTATCAAAATTGAAGCTATAATTAAAAAAGCTTATAAGAATTCAAATAAAATAGAAGTTTTAAATAAAAATGAAAACTTAAAATCAAAAGAAATAATAAATGAAACATAAGTTTTTGAATTACTGTAAATGTTGAAATTAGACCCGAAATTATTATTCAAATCACAAAAACTTAAAGCTTAATCAAAATTCTTAAAAACTTAAATGTTAATTAATCACAAATCTAAAAACATAAATCTTAATTAATTACAATTCTTAAAAACTTACATCTTTATTAATCATAAATTTTAAAAACATAAATCTTATTCACAATTCTTAAAAATTTAAATCTTAATTAATCATAAATATAATAACTTAAATCTTAATTAATCACAAATCTAAAAACTTAAATCTAAATTAATCACAAATCTTAAAACTTAAATCTTAATTAATCACAATTCTTAAAAACTTAAATTTTAATCATAATTCTTAAAAACTTAAATCTTAATTAATCACAAATCTAAAAACTTAAATCTTAATTAATCATAATTCTTAAAAACTTAAATCTTAATTAATCACAAATCTAAAAACATAAATATTAATTAATCATAATTCTTAAAAACTTAAATCCTAATTAATCACAAATCTAAAAATTTAAATCTTAATTAAAACTTAAATTCAAATTTAATCCTTAAAAACTTAAATCTTAATTAATCACAAATCTTAAAAACTTAAATCTTAATTAGTCACAAATTCAAATTTTATTTTAAATCATAAAAACTTAAATATTAATAATCTAAATCTCAAATTGATATAATTCTTAAATATTTAAAGCTAATTAAATAAATCTTAAATTTTAATTAATAATTTAACTTTACTAGAAACTCAATCCTTAATTCAAAATTCAAATACATGAACTAAATTTAAATTGATTACCTTTAATTATCAAACTAAGTAAAATTCTACCCAATTGAAACATTTAACGTGACAATAATAAATATGCCAAAATGGGTTGGCATATTCGCGGGTTCATACGTTCTGTATCAAATCGAGAATTTAATACTTTATTAGAAATCTAATTAAAATGATCTGATTTGACTGATACATGCATAACTGTTATGCTCATGCATCTATTTATTTTTTCATATATATATGTCATGTTATTCATGCTAGCTTACTTTTTGCTTAACTTAGAATGACTAGATGGAAAAAATTGGTTGATACTTGCCTAACATAGTACCAGAGTGGGGCGAGATGATAGTACATTCGGGAAGTTTGGTCTGGGAAGTCAGGAAGGGTAAGAAGTAGCCGACTTGGTCGACCTAACTAAGTGGAACTAGCCGAAACTACCTCGCCACATCCTAGATTAGTTAGACCAGAGTTTTTCAAAAAGTAAATTGAAAGTATTATTTCTTTAAAAGACTTTGTATAAGGAAAGGGTTGTTATTCCGATAACCAAGAAGGTTCCTGTGTCTCGCCAAGACCTGAGAGCTAATTATTGAAATTTACTTTTAAGTTACTAATGATTAAACTTGAATTTAACTCAAGGTCAAACAATCTATAAAATTAAATTGAGAAAAATTATTAAAGCATGTCGAAATACCCATAAGGCAACCATGCTTGTTTGTTCTACGACACTTAGAATGGGTGAGATGATAAAGACTAATCAATTGATAAATATTTTTAAAAATCCTTAGAATATTTCCTTAAAAATCTATTTTAAAAATAATGATTAAACATAATAATGTTTTAATGAATCTCATACATGATTGTGTGTACCTATAAATATATTTCAAAAATTATATATCTTTTCGAAAGTTGTTTGACCTGCACTTAGACACAAATCCTCTAGGTCAACACTAAAGGTAGAGTTCGTCGTAGCTAACAAGGGTAGCCAGAAGGTGTCGGGTTCAGGGGGAGTTTATCTTTTTGTGATTTTTTTTTCAAGTTTTTTTCAAAAATTATTCTTTTCGAAAATTTATCTCTTTCAAAATGGTTTTTGTTTAAAAAATTATTATTTCTTTCAAAATGCTTTTCAAAATATATTTTTCTAAAATTTATTATGTCTTTCAAAATATTTTTCGAAAAATACTTTTTTAAAAATTATCATATTCTTTTAAAAATATTTTTCTAAATTATGCGTTAATTGCTTTTATGATTTGGATAAACTCTAAAGACACATAAGAAATTTTCTTTATGATCTGCAAGGATTCCTAAGATTGTGTCAGACTTAGGGGGAGTCTTAATCAAAAGAACAATTCGTCCTTTAATTTTTGATTACTTTAAAATCTTTCTGATTTTTTTTAATTCTTTTCGTTTGAATCAAACCCTAATACTCAGAGGAAGATCAACTTGTGGTCAACAAACTTCCTAGGATTGTGTTAGGTTTAGGGGGAGGTTCAAATTAAAAGAACCATTAGAAGTTTCAAAAATACTATATTTTCAATAAATACTATCTTTTCAAAAACACTTTATTTTTGAAAATATGATATTCTCATTTTCCAAAATATATTTTGAAAATCTTTTGTTTTTTGAATATTTTTGAAAATCTTTGAAAAATTACTTGAGTTTGAAAAAATCTCCAAGACACATAGGAAAGTTTTCTTTATGGTTAACAAGGTTTTCTAGGATTGTGTCATATTGGGGAGGAATCCAAATCAAAAAATTTATTATTTTTGAAAATTAATACATATATTGAAAATGCTTTATCTTGATTGGAAAATCTCTAAGACATATAGGAAATTTACTTGTGGTCAACAAGATTCCTAGGATTTTGTCAGATTTAGGGAAATTCATATTAATAAAGTACTTATCTTTTCAAATTTTACTCAAGTACTTAGTGTCTCTTAAAATATTTTTTGATAAAGGTACTAGGTTTTTTTAATAAAAAAGGGAGAATTTTTGAAAATTATGTTTTCTTTAAAAAACTTAAATATTTTCAAAGATCGTATTAGTGATGCAAATTTTATTATCTTTTTTTTTTTTTGTGTGTCAAAGGGGGAGAGAGTACCATAAGTTATATTTTTTCAATTTCTCCTAAGTATTGACCTAAAACCCCTAGATCATAACCTAACTTAAGATTATTGTCAAACATCAAAAAGGGGGAGATTGTTGGTGCAAAGAGCATCAGTCACGAACTGTCAACCTCTAGTGTTTCGATGTTTGACAATATACAATGATTTGGTCAAAGTGATCAAAGGTTAAGCCAAACAGGACTTGATATTTGGTAGCGTAAACTCAGGTTTGATCAGTTTGACAAAGGGTTAGCCAAACAGTATTTGATATTTGACAGAGTGACCAAAGCAGTATATGGTCAGATAGACCAAGGACTGAGCCAAAGAAGACTTGATGTTTGGCAGAGAGAAGTCTAGTCATGATTAGGATGACTAGTAAAGAAGACTTTATCGAGGAACGAAATCCTGATAAGTAAAGCTAGGTCATAGTGAATGAAGCTAGGTGGACGAAACTTGGTGAGTGAAGTTGGGTCCTAGTGAGTGAAGTCAGGTGGACGAAATCCTAGTGAGTGAAGCTGGGCACGAAGACCTGCCCGAGGGTTGGGCACGATGTCCTGGTTCGGGAAATTGGGCATGAAGTCCTAGTCGCGGATTGGGCACGAAGTCCTGCCCGAGGGTTGGGCACTGAAGTCCTAGTTCGAGGAATTGGGCACGAAGTCCTAGTCAAGGTCGGGCAAAAAACTTAGCCGAGCGAGAACTACGGACAGAAGTAGAGATGGGTCGAGGATCGGACGTCTCAAGATCCGGGAGTCTCAGAGGCCGAGCAAAAGTCCAACCAGAGGTCCCGATTGGCAAAGGGTAACTTTTCCAGAGTGGAGTAGGTGAGGACACGTTCCCCGGAAAGGGAACAATAAGAGTTGGTTTGACCTAGGATTTTGTTTGAAATCCAAAGTTAGAACCAGTCAGCTATGGCTGTCAATCATTAAGGCTTAGGATTATTTGTTTGTCTTGCGTTTATTTGTCTTGTAGGAACCTATAGTTGGAGGCAAGATAGGAGAGCAAACGCAAGAAAATAAGGTTTTGGGAAAGGGCTTCCTGGGCACCCGGATCAACCCAGGCGCCCTACGTGGAGGGTGCCCTCAAGGGGTTGAGGCCATCCCAGGCGCCCAACATCCCAGGTGCTTGAAACATCACAAGTGTCTCAGTGCTCCCAGACACCTGGGATACAGGATTTTATCCCTGCGCCGAGTTCGCTGGTTCAGATCAAATTTGACCACTGCGAGGTGCTTCAATGGGTTCTAGGGCGCTCGAATGCAGTGTATAAAAGGGACTTCAACCCCTCAGTTCAGAACAACGACTTTCCCGTCTGTCTACTCGTTCTCTGTGAAGAAAAACTGCTAAGACAAAACTTTGCGACCAAGGAGGCTCCAGAAAGAAGTGCGCAGCGCTTTAGACTTTCAGAGTTGGCTGAGACTTTCATATTTGGTTTGCATGTTATAAAGTTATACTTATTTTATTACCATTATTTTGTTTGTACTCTAAACTGTAAGACGGGTTTCTTCGCCTTCGGAAATTCAGGAAAGGAGACCACTAGTGGACGGGCGTTATCCATAATTCAGCCTTGGATGTACTAACCATGAGGGTTGGGAATTAAGTAAATCCCGCGTGTTATTATTGTGTTTTCGCTTTATCTTTTATTCCGCTGCTACTAACAACTCTGATATTATGCGAACGATCAATGAAGATTCAGAGCAATTTTACGAGTTGATATTCACCCCCCTCTATCGACGCCACCGATCTCACACAGAGTTTATATCAATGTAACCCCTTCCCCCGGGAAAATTAGTAATTATAAAAGTATTCCTAAATCTCACTTACTTCAATCCTTTTCCTCCTTTGAAATTTCATTTTCCTCTTAACAGAAATATTAATCTGGTCAAGTAATGTTGAACCTAGAGTGACTAGTTCGGTTCCATGAAAGTTTTGCTAGGATAAATTGAGGAAGTATAAATGGAAGCGCATCCTGACAATTGATATTTTTAAGTTTGCTATCCATTATGAGGAAAAATTTTGAATAATATATCATAATTAAATTTCAAATTATAAATCTCTAACGTATTGACTTAAGTATCAAAGAGAGTTTATGAACATCCTCCAGTACTTGTTAATCCCCGCATGTCCTCCATCCGTATTGCTAATCAAAGCTTCGACATTGACGTGGTGACAAAAGGCGAATCGCTCGCCCCCAGCGCCTCCACCAACCCGTCCCAGGGCTAACACGGAGGAGGAAAATTACGGAGGCTACTAGCCCGGATGCTGTGGCTAGTGCATGGGGAGGGTGGGTATACTGGTAAATCACGGGGACCCTCGGACCTCTTGGTGACAACACTCAAGCATTAACCATCAGTCCATCCCGTGGGGACTCAAGCTTCGACATTGACGTGTAACATGATGAAGAGGTGTATTTTGGATAATCACTTATTTATTGTTTATTATAAGAAATTTATTTTATTTACTTTTTACACTATAAGATAGTAATTATTTTTTAATTATAAATTAATTAAAAATTGATCACATTAATGATTATAAAACATGATGTTTGGGATATATATATATATATATATATATATATATATATATATATATTCCATTTGAAATTTGAGATACATTTTAAATATTTTTTGATTAATTTTTTATGTTCTATATTAAAATTTAATTCTTAAATTTTAAAAACAAAATTTTATTAATATAATCTATAATTTAAAAATAAATAAATAATAAAAAAAAATACATAACCACTTATATATATATATATATATATATAATATATATATATATATATATATATATATATATATATCAGCGCATCTCCGCTACGGACTGCTTCGTGCGGACCGCGTGCGCAACCACGGGCCCAGACACTTGCCTGATCGGTCTGGGTGTCTGGTCCGCACGGGAAGTCCGCACATCACGGTCCGCAACGGAGCAAATTTGTATATATATATATATATACACACACACACACACACACACAATAGTGATCTGCTACGGACGCTGTTTGCGGACTGCGTGCGTGGCTGCGATTTTGGCGGGCGGGCGTGGCTGCGTGCGTGGCAAAAAAATCGCGTAAGCCCTCACCGCAGCTCACTTTCTCAACCCGACTCCCTCTCTCGCGAAGGCAGCGCCGCTCTCCCGCCTCCCTCCCTCTCTCGCAAACACCGCAGCTCCTTCTCGTTGCGGCTCCTCTCCCGCCTCCCCCCTCGCCGAAGCAAGATGCAACCCTCTCTCGCGCCGACTCCTCTCGCGTCCGGTTCTCTGTCGTCCATCGCCGAAGCAAAACCTGCAGCTGTCTCTCGCCGACTCCTCTCGCGTCCGGCTCTCTCTCTCGTCCATCGCCGAAGCAAAACCCGCAGTTGTCTCTTGCTGACTCCTCTCGCGTCTGGCTCTCTTCCGCGTCCATCGTCGAAGCCACTCCGCAGCTGTCTCTCGCAACCTCCTCTCCCGCATCCCCCCTCGCCGAAGCAGGTAAACCCTAACCCGCAGCTGTCTCTCGCAAACACTTCCTCTCCCGCCTCCCCCCTCGCCGAAGCAGGTAAACCCTAACACTTCATTTTTTTTTGTTGTTGTAGAAAATTTCGTCAAATTCCCTAGTTCATTAAAATTGTAGAAAAATGCTGTAGAAAGCAATAGGCAGTGACTTCAACGAAAGAAAACTAGATGAAATAGCTTAGAAAATAACCTTAAAACCCATATCTAGAGATTCTAAAACTAAGTGATATGAGGAAAGAAAAAATTCTAAAATATTAAATCACTTAGAAAGAAGGTGCATTTCACCTAACAGTACCTGTATCATGACCCTCAACCCATATCTAGAGATGAAATTCTTTGATTACAGTAACTTCAACGAAATAATTAGGCAATTTATTCAATAATTCTACATACTGTATGTTGTAAGTCACACTGGTTGATTTTCCCCTGCAGATGATTTCTACAGTTTCCCGAGTAGCTATTTTTGGTTGCATACGTTCCTGTGTGAATTGAAGTTGGCTATTATCTACGAAATTTCATCTGCTAAGATATCTGGTCCATGGAAATAGTACTTGATCATGATCATATGTAAAATTTGAAAGATTTTAACACTTCTTGTGGAGAATAACTGATATATTAATAACAAATAGAATTGCATCTATTTCCAAGGCCCCATATGTGAAATTTGAAAGCTTTTGACATTTCTTGTGGAGAAATAACTGATTGGAAATTATGAATTGCTTCATACAATAAATTGAATGTTGGATTATCTTAATTTTGTTATTGTTTGTTTCCAGAATCTAGATATCTATTTGAAGGTCACCTGACCGTGGAACCTGAACCAGCACCTCCTGCATGGCTGGTCGCACAGAACTTACTTACCACTCTTGCCGTCGCACAAGATTGGGCATCTGTATCTGAATCTTCTTCCCAAGGTCAGGAAGAGAATGCAAATATAACAGGAAGCTCTAGGGTTACCCAACTGCCCGACTCTGTCAGGGAGTTAATAAACAATATGCAAGAAGTTGGTGGTTTCCTGGACCTCGATAATGCCATTGAAGCTTCTTTACTGGTATGCAAATATCTTTCTGAAGTTATGTTTATGCACACAGTCTCATCAGATTAGGTAAATACTCCCATTTGAAAGAATTGCCATTCTACATTGGTGATATGGTGAGGTTCAGATAATAGAATGTAGGTTTAAACTCATTTGACCCTGAAAAAAGTCAACCATGGAGATGTGGAAATATAATCAATCATTTCTTGTTAGTTTCTTTACTTTATGGAAATACATCTATAGAAACATAGATATGTATTAGTTTAGTGAATGTGGAGTATTAGATTGAGATAACTGCAACCTGTTTCCAGGAAATCGGTGCTGGGCCACAAAGACCACCACCTGCTTCAAAAGAAGTCGTCGCGAATCTTCCGGTTGTTACTGTGACCGAGGCAATCATGGCTAGGTTAGGCAGTGAAACACAGTGCGCTGTTTGCCGGGAGAATTTGGCGATAGACGACAAAATGCAGGAGTTACCCTGCAAGCATCTGTTCCATCCACCTTGCCTGAAACCATGGCTGGTAGGTTTCAGTTCATTTTGATTCCTTACTTCATTTTCACTTCTTCTGACATGTTTGAATCTGAATTCCTTCCCGCCAATTGGCAGGACGAGCATAACTCTTGCCCAATATGTCGCCATGAGCTGCGCACAGATGATCATGCATACGAGAGCTGGAAAGAGAGAGAGAAGGAAGCTGAGGAAGAAAGAAAAGGAGCAGCCAATGCTGTCCGAGGAGGTGAATTCATGTATGTATGATTTTATCGTCACGGGAATAACAATCAGAAACTTGGCTTAGTTGGTGTTCATCTTGTTCTCGGATCATGACTGTATCTATATTGATGGTTGTGCAACTTCTATCTGTCATTAATTCACCCCTATCTCTCTGTGATCTTCTTTTGCAAAATATCATAACAATTTCAAAATTTTAAATTTGTCAATCTCTCAAAATTCTTTTTAATTTAGTCAACGGTCCACTCCATTTGACGTTGTGCATGTGCTTGCCCTTGAGTAGTAGGATATAGATCACTTTGTGCAAAAAGTTAAATATTAGAATGACAAAAAAATAAAAAAGAAGTGGAATTGTCATATTTGCAGTCTGATGTCATATGAAGAGAGGTATAATAGAAATATGGGTCATAAACATATGGTAGGGTGTCTACAGGTGATGAAATGCTATCCTTATCAAATCCGGATTATTATCTGCGTCAAGTTGCTCCTATATTTGATTGTTGTTAAAATGACTTGCCCCTTCACTTGTAATATGACCATTATATATTGCCCCCGGCTTGGTGCAACAATTAAGACATGACAAGGCTACAGGAGTCTGCGCCTTGACATTGTTCTTCCGGGATTTACTCTTGAAGACCGGTGAAAAATTTCTACCAATCGTAAGAATTGAAAACCTAAGTTATCAAAAATAAATAAATGAATGAATAAATAAATATATTATTTTTTTTAATAAATAATTTAATTTTAAAAATAAAGTTGAGGTGAAATTTTTTAATTCAATAAAAAAGAAAAAAGAAAATCATGGAGCATTAGGTTAGTTTCTGAGTGTGTAAATTGTATTTTGAATTTTCTTAATAGATGAATGTGTATAAATTGTATTTTAGATTTACTCGATCCATAAATTATGAGAAAAGATCATATACTTATCCTGAAACATATACCAAGTCATGCAAAGAAACATTCATAGTTAGTCCTTTCACAAGAGTTTTCAGGGAAAAAAAAATAAAGTAGAATATGAACTTCACACCACAAATTACTAGCAGAAAACATTTTGCATGTTAGAGAAAGATGGGATAGAGGATCAGAGAACTTCAAAAGAAAGAATGCCATAGTCAAAGGTGGAACTGCACATACAGCATTACAGTTGCGAAGGAAAAAAGCCAAAGAACAAAAAAAAAAGGCTAAAACTTCAGCTCCATAGCTCCTCACAGTACAAAATGAAATCAAAAAATTTCTAAAACTGGAAGACAAGCCAGTAGAAATTGCCATAGACTGCCTCAAGCACGGCGCTTGCTCAAACGCCACGAGTTAGGCTCGTGAAATGGGTCGTACAGTGGTTCAATACGCTCCTGCCACTTACGTTTACTCATCTTTGTCGGATCTGAAGTCTTGTAAAATCTTGGAGCTAATTCCACCAACCACTTGGGGTCGATGACTGTAACTTCCCTCATGTATTCCTTGGTTGTCATGACAAGCGCTTTATAGATCACCCAGTCTGGTTGCCTTTGAAATGGAGCACTGCTGGGGTTGATGCTCACAAGTTGGTTTTGGACTAGCGTCCTATAGCCTTCTTGAGGATCCTTTCTCGCTGTTTGGAAGAAGAAATCTGCTGCGATCGCCTTCCTTATCTTTGTGAAATTTTGTCCAGAATTAACAACATCAAGTTTGCATCTGAAATGCGAGGAAAATTATCAGTTAAAGTCTCACAATGAATCACAGTTTGACAAGGACGATAGAAACCCAAAAAGTCTAGTATTAAACGAATAATGACTTTCTCAAATGATTGTTTGCATAGACTATTCAGACACTAACTGGCAGATTGTGAGTTGCAAGCTTAACTCAAAATGTAGTTTATCACATATATTTAGTGAAGACCCCGTAACAAATCATTTGCAGATTGAAAAAGAGTTGATACATGAAGGAAAACCATGTAAACTAAGGCAAAGGGTCTTTCTAAAAGCTTTTACTCTTCAATATTGAAGCCGGTCAATGAACAACTGCCTCCAATCAATCACATGGAATTCCACAACACTAATTGTCTCGCCGAATCAATCACATGGAATTCAATTACATCGACTACATCAGTGTCAGAGATCAAATTCTTCTCTCAAAAAGATCTAGAGTTCTCTACTTCTCATGGGAGGGATGTGCCAATTTTGAAAATATAATGGCAGTAGTTAAAAAACAACAAAATTTAGACATTTAGTGGTGAATTAGCAAAGAATGTGATAGATATGGCAAACAAGTCTGTCAGATAATGAATGGCATACCTGTCCATGATAGTAAAAAGTTGTTTCCTCACATCCTGAGCTCTCCTAAGTGAACGGGACTGCACAAAATTCTCAAAGCACCAAGGCCCTGAAAAGTTTTTAGCTGTCCATGCCTTGTATACAGCAACTCTTTCAATAAAGATTTGTCTCAAAGCACCAACCCTTTCAATAAAGATTTGTCCAAATACAAGAAGCATATCATATGCTAACGCAGGATCAATAACAAGAAGCATACCAAATAACAAGAACCATATCATATGCAAACACCTAATCAATACAACAAATGCACTAAACCAATAACGAAATACATGCATACCGACCATAAATAATTACAAGCACTATAACAATTGAACTCAATTGAACTCGACCATAAATAATTACAAGCACTACAACAAAATGATTCACTATGCAAAATGAGTCACTGCCTATTGCTTTCTACAGCATTTTTCTACAATTTTAATGAACTAGGGAATTTGATGAAATTTTCTACAACAAAAAAAAATGAAGTGTTAGGGTTTACCTGCTTCGGCGAGGGGGGAGGCGGGAGAGGAGGTGTTTGCGAGAGACAGCTGCGGGTTAGGGTTTACCTGCTTCGGCGAGGGGGGGGGGGGGGGGGGGGGGGGGGGGGGGGGGGGGGGGTGCGGGAGAGGAGGTTGCGAGAGACAGCTGCGGAGTGGCTTCAGCGATGGACGCGCAAGAGAGCCAGACGCGAGAGGAGTCGGCAAGAGACAGCTGCGGGTTTTGCTTCGGCGATGGACGAGAGAGAGAGCCGGACGCGAGAGGAGTCGGCGAGAGACAGCTGCGGGTTTTGCTTCGGCGATGGACGAGAGAGAACCGGACGCGAGAGGAGTCGGCGCGAGAGAGGGCTGCGTCTTGCTTCGGCGAGGGCGGAGGCGGGAGAGGAGCCGCAGCGAGAAGGAGCTGCGGTGTTTGCGAGAGAGGGAGGGAGGCGGGAGAGCGGCGCTGCCTTCTCTCGGGTTGAGAAAGTGAGCTGCGGTGAGGGCTTACGCGATTTTTTTGCCACGCACGCAGCCACGCCCGCCCGCCAAAACCGCAGCCACGCACGCAGTCCGCAAACAGCGTCCGCAGCAGATCACTTTTATATATAGAAATTAAGCGTCCGCAAACAACGTCCGCAGCAGATCACTTTTGACATCGTGCGCCCGCAGTCCACGCACGCCCATGCGCGACTTTTTTTTTTTATAGAAATTAAGCAATTCCTCACGAAAATAAGATAAATAATTTTTATTATTTTTTTTTGTTTTTTTTCTCTTCCCCACCGCTCGTCTTCTTCGTTGGCGGGGCAGACGGCGGACGGAGGCGGCGACGACGGCCGAAATATAAAGCATCAAGTTTAGCTATTAAACTTTGGACAATAGAAAGACGATTAATGCTTTTGAAAGTTATGAAATAAAAGATGACATCCTTGAAATTGATTCTGCAGAAGCTCTAAGTCTGATTACAAATGCTGAGATCGCCGCCTCCGTCCGCCGTCGCCGTCGCAGCCTCCGTCCACCGTCGCAGCCTCCGCCCGTCGCCGCCTCCGCCCGTCGCCGCCTCCGTCCGCCGTCTGCCGCGCCAACGAAGAAGACGAGCAGCGAGCGGTGGGGAGGAGAAAAAAAACAAAAAAAATTAATAAAAATTATTTTTCTTATTTTCGTGAGGAATTGTTTAATTTCTAAAAAAAATCGCGCATGGGCGCGCGTGGACTGCTGGCGCACGATATCAATTAATTAGGGCAAACGGACCAAACAACCCTAAACCTCTGTCTCGCCTCTGTCACGCCCAGAGGCACATGTTTGCTCAAAAATCGGGCAGCATCTCCCCTGTACGGCGGACAATATGGGGCAATTTATACATCATATCTCCTCAATATAGCTCAACCACAAGCGGCTGACATGACAATAATATATAGAAATCACAACCACGCAGTATATATCGAAACGAAATAAATGGATGGCTCAGCCATCAATAACATAAAGAAAGTCTACATACCAGTGAATACAACAAAATCAAACTAATACCTGACAAATAAAATAACTGCGAAATAAATCAAATACTAAATCAAACCAAAACGACCGACACGGTGGAACCGAGGGACTGGGGGCTGGCAACTGGATCATCTCCTGGCTCCAAGAAATACGTCTACCTGCTATCTGAAACAACAGAAAGGAAAGCAGGGGTGGTGAGTCCGGGCGGACTCTGCGGGTATAGGAGTAGACAATAAGCATGACATAGCAAAAGGTAAAATAAATAGAGAACTAAAAGGGTACAGTCCATAAGGATTATATGATTTCCTAAACATGCATAACATATATAAAACAACGGGATATAAAATCGAATAACAACTGATATAAAACAGAATATAACAATAGAACCAAGAAATACATGCATGTCAATCAAGTGCAACAATCATAGCTCATATAAATGCATTAAACACAAGGAAATGCATAAAAGAAATACGTATGCACATGATGCAATGACATGTGTCACCCCTGACGTCAGTCAAGCCGTCAACACATCCCATCTGTGTGACCGAGTGGGTAGGGCTGTGACAACTGTACCACTCCAAACAACAAATACCACATAAGACGTGGTTGAGTGGGCAGGATGCTGGGGAGTCCACACTCCAGACCCACGATATATCGGGGGAGTTATCACAGCTACAATATCCCTCAAAAACAAATAACGGTGAGGGTGAGTCACCAACGGCTCATCCCTTTAAAAAACAACGGTGAGGGTGTCACTGTTTGGCATAACAGGGCAGATGCTCGCACTCTAATAACTACCACGATAACAAGTGGTTGAGTGAATCGAGCAACAATATGACTAACGACGGCTTAACCAAATGTAAACCTAACAGTCGTTAGTATGCAACGTGCAAGTATGGTACATGATATACGATGCACGAACAACCGGAGAAACAACGATGCAATAAAAATCCAACAAGTAAAACATGCATCAATACAACCAACCGAAAATCGCAAAATAACGATTATGCACATACACTACTAGGTAGGGTATTTCTAATGTCAAATAAACATAATTGTGTTCAATGGACTTCTAAGTGCTCGCGTACAAACGACACTTTACAGAATAGAAAACCAATAGCGGACTGTACGGATACAAATTTAGAATACTCGAAGATCAACGAAGAGTAAGTCTCAACGGCGATGTTTAAATAACAAACGACAAAGAACAAGGTCAAGCAATCTACTAGACATAAGATAGTCATGCTTTAAGGTAAACGAAACTACTCGAGTACAAAGGAGAAATACCCGCCTTAATTATATTTTGTGCCAACGATCTTCAAGTCCGGGGGATCACCTTCAGCTCGCATCCTATCAATACAGAGTATAAAACAAAACTAATTACTCAAGTAATTCTAATAACCATGAGTAATTCATATCTTTCTCCTTTATTAGTTATCAGAGTTCTTTCTCAGTAACTATTTAATGATTCTTAAGTTTAGCTAATCACCCCTAAGTCATTTCAATAATTCTTTAACTTAATTAAACCAATTTGATAAACTCATAATTGATATCTAATCAACTATACTTTTAGTAATCCGGTTAACCCTTAACCATAGCATACATGAACATAGATAGAAAGGGCACCTTGTGTAATTACCCCCAATTACAACTCCTACTTTCAAATTACTAAGAAAAATATGAGAACCCAAAAGGAAGAGCTTTATCATACATTTCATTCTGGTAATTGAAATTACTTCTCATGGAATATTTCTTAGTTTTTGACAGGATGATTAATTGAAAGAGCAATATCAAAGGATTAAGGTAAGATCAATATCACAGTAGCCCCTTTCTTCTATTCCAGTTGGAGTAAACATCAGAACATAAAAACCCTAGGGACCTCACAGTAGCATCCCCCAACGAACAAGGTGAAACTCACGGTAATAAAATAGGGCAACTCAATTCCATGCACAGGATCACCCAACCAAACTCTAGAACCGAACTTATCCAAGATCCCAAATCATAGATCATTCAAAACCAGAAATTATTCCATAGCCCCAACCCCATTCTGACAATTCATTCACACACAAAACTTTCGACCAAACAAAGACGTTATCCTATCTACACAACTCGGAAAGAAATTCTGCAATCCATACCTAATTGGTGGTCGTTCGCGCGCGAGGAAGGAGAAAACTTTCCGGCGAAGTGGAGGAAAAATCGCCGGCTTAGGGTTGCGTCCAATCGGGAAGTCGAGGCGCTCGGCGTCTCGTTTGTGCACACTGAAGAAGACGAAGAAGAAGAAACGGCAGAAGAGGAAGGAGAAGAAGAGGGGGGGGGGGGGGGAAACGGCGCTACGAGGAGGAACCGCTCGTGTACGGGCTGCGGGCGGCGTCGAGGCAGAGAGAACTCGGGAGAAACTGAATCGGTAGAGGAGGATTTTAGGTTTTATAAGAATTTTGGACTTTTGCAAAAAGGTCCTTCTAGTTTGGTTAATCCCGACTAGGCCCTTTATTTTCGAAACTTTTTTTTTACCCTAAAAATTCAGTATTTAACATTCTCCCCTACTAACAAAAATTTGGTCCCCAAATTTAGCTAGTGAACCACCACAAATACTAGTTCAACCATAAAACCAACCTAGACTAGTCCACAACCATAAACCATACACCATAACAAGTACCAGTCAACAACAACAGGAATCAACAACTCAGATATAATATAAATACTAAATGTTAAATGTAACTCAACTCAACTATACACTCTTCAGGTAAATAGATGAGGGTAGCGAGCTCTGATCGAATCCTCGAGCTCCCAAGTAGCTTCCTCATCAGAGTGGTTCTGCCAACCAACTTTGACCAACCGAACTGTCTTGTTCCTCAACCGATGCTCTTTGCGGTTCAGAATCCGCATAGGCACCTCCTCATAAGTCGCGTCTGGCTGAAGTGTGACCGGCATCTCCGATAACACATGCGTAGGATCTGGTATATATTTCCTCAGCATGGAAACATGAAACATGTCATAAACTCCAGCCAGTGACGGTGGTGACGCCAGATGATAAGCGATTGTTCCAATTCGCTCCAAAATCTGGAAAGGTCCAATGTAGCGGGGAGCTAGCTTACCTTGCAACCCAAACCTCTTCACCCCTTTCGTGGGTGATATCCGTAAGAACACATGATCGCTCACGAAGAACTCTAAGGTTTGTTTCTCTCATGGTTAACCTCAACCCTGTTTGCAAGTCAAATGCGTTATCTACCATATTGGAAAATGTCCAATATCTCTCTAACCGTAGCTACCCAATTACAAGCAGTGACGTACACGTAGATACCCTATAGCTCTTTAATATCTCAGAAAATCGATCCATCAACTTGCTGTGCCTTCTCTTTGGTGAGAGTATAAACCCGATCCATCTCTGGAACTAATGGTGGCATCGTCTGAAGAGGTAGTGGCTGAATCATTTGAATTTCTGCTGGCTTCATAGTCTGAGGTGCTGGAGCTCCCACCGTCTGCTGAGTCTGATAGCTTGTAACTTTGACCATCTGCTGAGGCTAGTAAAACTGAAGACTAATATGCTAGGCACAGCTGATCTACACATAACTAATAACTAAAATAAATCCTTTCTCTATCTGACCCTGCTCCTCCAGTCCTAACTCTGAGATGCTCTGAACTAAAACTAAATCAGTAATAGTACAGTCGTAATCCTTCAAGAATTTCATCCATCTTCTTTGGATAGGGACTGACAAATGAAGCCACAGAAGACAAGAGTGCATAGAATATTACCGATAAGTATTGGGCCCAAACTGTTAAGATTAATGCTAATGCTTTAACCAACATGAATGAGGTAATTCTGCTATGTGCAGTGGCACGAGCATAAGACTAAAGGATGCTTTTGAAAATTGGGAAAACAGTATGAACACAGTCATAACTAGCCAATTGTGGAACGTCCTTAAGCTCTTATGTCTTCAAAGCAAAGGGCCAATCCAAAAGAAGGAAAGAATGCTTAGTATAGTAGCATTTTCGAATAGTGAGTTGGGGGAACGACCAGAACCAATCTCAGTGGATGATATATTTCTATTACTTCCATCCAAAGGAGGCTCCTTATGATTGGTCATCCCAAACCCTCTTACTAAAGAATCCAGAATAATTAAGGATCAATCCAGCAATAATTGAACTAGAATCAAAAACAAATTGATAAGCCCTTATGGATTCATGCCTCTTCAAATAAAGGAGGTCTACCACAAGACAAGAACATGACATTTTTCATATTTCCATGCTGAGGAAATATGTACCAGATCCTACGCATGTGTTATCGGAGATGCCGGTCACACTTCAGCCAGACACGACTTATGAGGAGGTGCCTATGTGGATTCTGGACCACAAAGAGCATCGGTTGAGGAACAAGACAGTTCGGTTGGTCAAAGTTGGTTGGCAGAACCACTCTGATGAGGAAACTACTTGGGAGCTTGAGGATTCGATCAGAGCTCGCTACCCTCATCTATTTACCTGAAGAGTGTATAGTTGAGTTGAGTTACATTTAACATTTAGTATTTATATTATATCTGGGTTGTTGATTCCTGTTGTTGTTGACTGGTACTTGTTATGGTGTATGGTTTATGGTTGTGGACTAGTCTGGGTTGGTTTTATGGTTGAACTAGTATTTGTGGTGGTTCACTAGCTAAATTTGGGGACCAAATTTTTGTTAGTAGGGGAGAATGTTAAATACTGAATTTTTAGGGTTAAAAAAAGTTTCGAAAATAAAGGGCCTAGTCGGGATTAACCAAACTAGAAGGACCTTTTTGCAAAAGTCCAAAATTCTTATAAAACCTAAAATCCTCCTCTACCGATTCAGTTTCTCCCGAGTTCTCTCTGCCTTGACGCCGCCCGCAGCCCGTACACGAGCGGTTCCTCCTCGTAGCGCCGTTTTTTCCCCTCTTCTTCTCCTTCCTCTTCTGCCGTTTCTTCTTCTTCGTCTTCTTCAGTGTGCTCAAACGAGACACCGAGGGCCTCGACTTCCCGATTGGCCGCAACCCTAAGCCGGCGATTTTTCCTCCACTTCGCCGGAAAGTTTTCTCCTTCCTCGCGCGCGAACGACCACCAATTAGGTATGGATTGCAGAATTTCTTTCCGAGTTGTGTAGATAGGATAACGTCTTTGTTTGGTCGAAAGTTTTGTGTGTGAATGAATTGTCAGAATGGGGTTGGGGCTATGGAATAATTTCTGGTTTTGAATGATCTATGATTTGGGATCTTGGATAAGTTCGGTTCTAGAGTTTGGTTGGGCGATCCTGTGCATGGAATTGAGTTGCCCTATTTTATTACCGTGAGTTTCACCTTGTTCGTTGGGGGATGCTACTGTGAGGTCCCTAGGGTTTTTATGTTCTGATGTTTACTCCAATTGGAATAGAGGAAAAGGGCTACTGTGATATTGATCTTACCTTAATCCTCTGATATTGCTCTTTCAATTAATCATCCTGTCAAAAACTAAGAAATATTCCATGAGCAGTAATTTCAATTACCAGAATGAAATGTATGATAAAGCCCTTCCTTTTGGGTTCTCATATTTTTCTTAGTAATTTGAAAGTAGGAGTTGTAATTGGGGGTAATTACACAAGGTGCCCTTTCTATCTATGTTCATGTATGCTATGGTTAAGGGTTAACCGGATTACTAAAAGTATAGTTGATTAGATATCAATTATGAGTTTATCAAATTGGTTTAATTAAGTTAAAGATTTATTAGCTTGACCAGGATTTGATCCCCCAACCTCAGCGTTGCATGACTGAAGCCCTCGGACGCCTTGATTAATTACTGCCTCAAGCCCTCGGACGCCTTGATTAATTAGGGCACCTTCCTCGGCGCCGCCTCTGGACTGTCAATCCATCGCCATCCTCCAGCAGGCGTTTGCCAAATCAATCATCTTAATGGCCAGTGATCCAGCTGCAGCAGCTGGTGGAGGGAACTTTGCTGGCCTGGCGAACGTCCGGGTGGTTGTGGTGGGGGAGGCCGGCACCGGTAAGTCTAGTCTTATCGTAGCCGTCGCCACTGAGTCTTTCCCGGAGAACGTTCCCCACGTATTGCCCCCAACTCGTCTCCCTTCTGATTACTACCCGGATCGCGTCCCGATCACTATTATCGATACCTCCTCCAGGTATGTACGCACAAATGTACCGCCTTTCGTCATCTTCATCCTCTTTACTTGACGTTCAGATGCTGTTCTGTTCCAGACCCGAACACAAAGCAAAGCTGATTGCGGATTGCAAGGCCGCTGATGTCATTGTTTTGACCTATGCCTGCGACCGACCTTCCACCCTAGACCGCCTGAGTACTTATTGGCTTACTGAACTCCGCCGACTGGAGGTTCTCTAATTATGCCTCTCTTCACACGGATTAACTCTGCATTTAGTAGGTCTTTTTCTCATCTCTTCTAATTGATTTACCGGATGGGTAGGTTAAAGTGCCAGTACTTGTGGTTGGATGCAAGCTTGACCTCCGGGATGATCTGCAACAAGTTAGTCTGGACCAGGTTATGGCTCCAATCATGCAACAATTCCGGGAGATCGAGACATGCATAGAGTGTTCTGCCCTCAGACAGATTCAGGTTTGAGTTGGTTGTATATTTTAGTTGTTTCTTTGGTACATCTGGCTAGTATTATATTATCAGGATGGGACATAAGGCTGTGTTAAATCAGTTAACTGATGGCTGAGATAGACAATGGCAAGGATCTGCTCAGTTTGTTGATTTGCCAGGAGTCTTACATCATCCCCTCTTACTATTCTCATGCAACTTAATGCTCTTGTTTGTGCAAATACGTAATCGATGCTTTGGTATTCTTGTAGCATCTCACTAGCTAACACATTACTTCTGCTTCATCTAATCAGTTGACCACCATATATTAACTTATGAAACTTGAAAGTGGATGTCTACCTCTTTGATTGGTGCTAGTAAAATCCAGTGTTGGAGGACCTGTCCAATGCACTAGGCCATGTAACATGCCACAATACCAATGGGGAATACCTACAAATGTAATTGCCAATGTTCTTGGTGCTCAAAATCATGCAACTATAATTCAATTATTTTAGCAACAATAATTCAATTATTTTAGGAACATACAAAATACAAAATTAGAAAACAGGTATGTCTTATTTTCTTATTATCATCGTGGAAGCTTAGTGAATCACATGAGATATGTGAACATGTATGTCGATTTCTTATTACCAACCTTATTAGTTGGAATTAGATTATAGGTCTACAACCAAGTATTCGTGCATAATGCTTGTGTAAAGTTCATTGACATATCTTATGTAGAAGCTGTACAACCATGTCTTTTGTGGACTTTGTATGTGAAGGTTTTGCACATCTACCTCTACAATCCTATCACACACTGCACTTACACAAGCAGTTGTAAATACTATTTTTGGAACATTAGCATGCCATGCCATAAATTATCGCCTCTCTTTTGTCGTTTATGTCAACTGCTTAGATTTGTTAATCATTTTTTGATTTTATACTATAATCATATTTTGTCTGGGAATATTCTTTTGTTTCAGGTCCAAGAAGTCTTTTATTATGCTCAGAAAGCAGTTCTTCATCCAACTGCTCCACTTTTTGATCAGGAGACACAATCATTGAAGCCCCGATGCACAAGGGCCTTGAAAAGAATCTTCATCTTGTGTGACAATGATAGAGATGGTGCACTAAGTGATGCTGAATTGAATAACTTCCAGGTTATTCTATGTTTTGCCTATGTTGTTTTTTCTTGTACTAGATTAAGTTCATTAAATGAATTTTAGAACAGTTGTTGTTAGTAATTTATTAGATAAATCATATTAATTGTGTGTTAAAAGCTTTCAGGTTAGATGTTTTAATGCTCCTCTCCAGCCATCTGAAATTGTGGGGGTTAAGAGGGTTGTCCAAGAGAAGATACCTGAAGGAGTTAATGACCGCGGGCTAACATTGACTGGGTTTCTTTTTCTACATGCTCTTTTCATAGAAAGGGGCCGCCTAGAAACAACTTGGTCAGTCTTGAGGAAGTTTGGTTATGATAATGATCTTAAACTGAAAGATGAACTCCTACCAACAACATTCAAACTTGCTTCTGATCAGGTGCTCTTGATTTTTATCACTGTTCATTGCTTTATTTGATCCAAGATTGTTTTTAAATGATTTATGTGGGTATTCACTGTTTAATTTTCCTGGTTAGACATGAGGGTAAACAATTGTTTGGAAAAGTTTCAACTTCAAATTTGTTTGTTGTTCCATGCTAGGCTTGTAATCTTGATTGGGTTCCTCTTTCAGTGCTCAATCAGATTAGTATGAAGCACATGTATCAACATGGTGTTCAAGAAAACTCATCAGTGACATTAGGTGTCCCAAGTTGCATGTTTGCACTCTAAATTGCAATTCCAACTTATGTCTTAGCATGCTTCTATTTTTCCTTGATATATCCTTCTAGGATCTCCTCTGTCTACTCCATTGTTCATTCCTTACACTATTAGCTAAAATTTTTCTTTCATCATCGTTATAACTAACCTGCTTGGTGCTTATTTTGAGTCAAATATTGGCTCATAGATGTAATTTGATGATTTCTCTTCAAAATTGTGACATGGTAATATTCAGTTTGTATTTATCTTGGTAGAATTTGCATTACATTTTAAGTTATTTTTATTTTATTTTATGTTATTTTATTATTATTATTATTTTATTTTTTTGGCAGACTGTTGAGCTGAGAGATGAAGCGTTGGAATTCCTAAAGGATATCTTCCACATTTTTGATATCGACAGTGTATGGAATCATTATATCTCTTCTGATATCAGAACATGTTCTATTTAATTTCTTGGATTCTACAGTGGTGAATAAATTAGGTGTTTATTGCATTTGTATTACTGTATTGCTTAAAGGCATCTTAAGAATACATTGAATAACGAGGGGAAATTTTCATGTGCTTTTATGTTCTTTTCCTCCCCCCTCCTGTTAAGCCATCAACTAAACAGATTGGATGTCTCTTCATTTATGTTATGGAAATTAGTATTCTTTTGTTTATATGGAGATTCTCTATTTTGTATATTTAATGAAGAAATGGGAAGTTGATTGGGTTTTTTGTTCTCTTCATTGCCAAAATATTGGTCTCATAACACATGCAACTTATATTGATGTATAATAATTTGGTCAAATGTAAGTGATTGAGATGAGATGCAGCCCCATGCAATTGCATTTTAAGCGCTAAACCAATGAAAATAATTCAGTTGTAGTATATGGGTTAACTTGCTTGTACACAACTACCCAATTGCATGCACCAAGCACTGACAAATTAGGATAATTCAGTTTCCAGTGTTTAGCTCTTGTCCTTGAATGAAAATCCTTGCGACAGTTTAGGTTTGATTCAATTTTTAAGTTGAGATAATTCTGTTTCAAGTGTTTACTTCTTTAACAAAAGTTCAAGGCTGCAGTTTTTAGATTATTGAAAATCAATTGGAATAGTGTATCTATGAATTGGTGGGACACAATCATATTTATCGATTGATGATGCAATGTTTATTCTTCGATTGATGATGCAATGTTTATTCTTATACTTCATCATGTTTACTTAATACAACCTAAATATGTATATGATCATTTGGTAGGATGGGGCTCTGCGACCTTCTGAACTCGATGAGCTTTTTTCAACTGCTCCCGAAAAGTAAGTTATCCCTCAAATAGATAAATATATTGCATTAGAAATACAATGATTTTCCTGTCTTTAGATTCAACAAAAATATTTTACACATTGATTTATCCTTTACATGGATCTGCTTGACAAAACTTTTGTCTGGTAAAAGCTAGTACCTTATGCATTATAGCACATTATCACTCAATAATTGCTTTAAAATCTAGTTGACTTACCTAAATGAAGCTAGTTTACAAGGAAATACAATGATTTTCCTGTCTTTAGATTCAACAAAAATATTTTACACATTGATTTATCCTTTACATGGATCTGCTTGACAAAACTTTTGTCTGGTAAAAGCTAGTACCTTATGCATTATAGCACATTATCACTCAATAATTGCTTTAAAATCTAGTTGACTTACCTAAATGAAGCTAGTTTACAAGGAAATACAATGATTTTCCTGTCTTTAGATTCAACAAAAATATTTTACACATTGATTTATCCTTTACAAGGATCTGCTTGACAAAACTTTTGTCTGGTAAAAGCTAGTACCTTATGCATTATAGCACATTATCACTCAATAATTGCTTTAAAATCTAGTTGACTTACCTAAATGAAGCTAGTTTACAAGGTCAATTCATGTTGGTATCTTTAGGAATATATTAGACTTGATTTTTAAGTTGATATAGTTTATAATTATTTCATCAATGTGATTATAAAGAATCAACAAAATGTGAAGGAATTATCCTCGGCTGAATCTTACTTTCTTTGAAGCTTCTAGTTTTTCCAAAAAATTTTAATCTCGTGTGATGCCAATTTTTTAAGAAAAATTGTGTCAACATTTGCAGACACACGTTTAGCTCAGGCGATCCATATAGCTATTGGTTGATTTTGCCAATTGTTATTTTTGTTCTTTCCAATTTTCTATATGAACCAGAAATCTAGACTAAACTATGACCAAAATAAAACAAATAACATAGCAGATTAATCTCCTTAGCTACCTAATGAAGCAAGGGTTGTGGAACACTTTGCCCTTATGATTTGCAAAGCTTTCGTTGTTGTCAATGGAGTAGTGGGCGGTCAGTTTGCGAGCAAAGACTAGTATTAGCGGTGCTTGTGTTCTCATGAGACACTATAGTCAGTAGTTGGTCGATTCAAGTCATGCATAGAGTAAGCACAAGCATATTGGTGATGCTCATATCCACGCGAGTTGTGGTTGTTGGCAAGCTTGTGGATTGATAGCAAATACTGGTAGTGGTAGTGCTAGTGTACCCTCGGTTGTTCTTGCAATGAGCAGAGGAAGGCAGTTGGGTTGTGAGTGGAGATTAGTAGTGCAGTGATCCCTTTAGCTTAGCTTCAATGTTGTTTTTCAACCATGCATGACTACAAATTACTCACCGAAATTCCAATAAACTTTCTTTCACGATGACATTTTCTAGAATGCCTAAGGGAGAACAAGTTAAGGGAAAGCTGAGCATACTTAGTGCTTTATGCTGGTTGAAGTCTTCTTCAGTAAAGCATTGATGGAAAACAAAGAGGATGAGGATCTGGAGCCACTAGTTCTGGATGTGGTGTGCCAGAGCACTTGAAGGGAGACTCCTTGCTAATACATGATGGAGAAGCAGGATGGCGAAAGAAGATTATAGTTGACCTATACTTTTGGTAATGACTCATGAAGGAGTCACCGAGGAACGATGCTAACTGGCACTCAAATCCTAGTTCCTGTCCTTCGTAAATCATATTTTGTTCTTTTGGTAGTTGTGCAGGTGTGCAACAAAGATGCATGCGACAACATCTGATAGACAACGACCATAAATTGTTGCACATGACATCAAAGAGGGGATGTGTTATGCCAATCTTTAGCTTGGCTATATGTGGCATCTTTTTAAGGGGAAGGAAGAAGTTGGCAAGAAAACTTGGGATTCACCTGCAATTGTGGATGCAGTGTAGTAGAGAAGTGTGGCCAAATGTGAAGAAGCTTACAACGTTGCCAGCCATCGCTGAGAGTGGGCATGCATGATCTGCAGCAAGATGAGGATGCCAGCTTGTGTACCTGTCCTCATGAAGGAGGGAGGCTTTGCATGGGAAACAATACTAGGCGAGAGTAACGAAGGATTAGGCCTCCTATGGGGAATATTTTTAGAAACCCTTACCCTATAAAGGGGCTTCGATATCATGTATTGCATTTGATATGAGATAACCATTACATGAATATTTATAATCTCATGATAATTTCCCAACTTGCACACACACCACACATGAAGGGAGAATGAAGGTAGCTTTACATGTGAAACAATACTAGTTAAGAGTATGGAAATGAAAAACTGATGCCTTAATGGGGAATATTTTTATAAAATGATACCCTAGAAAGAGGCTTGGACATGGACACCTCGTTGAATTTAGGCAAAAAATACTATATTGAATATGATATAAGCATCACACGTATGGGAAATCTCTAAATTTAGAACTCTTCTATATGATTAAATCCACTAGAGTAATAACTCTTGTAGTCTAATTCCTCTAACAATTTTTTGGTTAGATATAAAATTACATTTGAAATACTGGTTAATAATAAGGATTTTATGTGTTTAAATCTTGTTTAATCAATCGTTTTACATATGCCTTTTAGATTTCTTTAGCCAAAATTGCTATAAGATAAAGTTCATGTGTACATGTGGAATGTGGAAGGTGAATACTTGCTATTAGTTGTGTAAATTGAGATTAAGAATTAATGGAACACCATTGATGTAATATATTCAATGTTAGGTGATTAAAATGATCCACTATTGCCCTGCCATGAAAAGGATAATTTACATGATTTTATTATGCAGTTGCTTAAGCATTAAGCAATTGCAGCAAGGGACTGCATCATATGTAGCATATATGGTCTTATATCTATGGTTTATTTTATTGTGTTGCTCATTGCCATCTACTTGGAATTGTATGTAGTTTATGGCCAAATATGCTTACATTTAAAGAAACTAAAATTTGGTTTATTTTTAACTTGTCTTGGTTGAACCAAATTAAATATCTAGTCCTTTCTTAAAAAATATGTGATTTTATCATTTCTTTTTCTTTTTCGAGTATGGTTTCAAGTGTGGATTGATACATTGGCATAACGAAAACGGATCATTTCAACTACCAACCAATGATACCATGTTGATTGAAGTGTCATTGTCCATCTTTGTTGATATAATATTGATCGTATTGATTGAAAGAATACCTATCGTAGTTGATATTCTCTTCCCATGATTCTCCCTTCAATCCAATTTTTCAATCATGGGGACAAGATAAAAACACTATAAAAAAGATAGGACATTATAAGAGGGGAAGAACCAACTAGAGCACAAGCAACAATAAAGACAAGTGATGATGGAGTCGAAGTAAGCATGGCTCATCTATTATCTATGTTTGTTCCAGTTCAGATTATATTAATCTAATTCTAACTCCGAATGGCTGCTGGGATATATTTATAGACATGAGAAATCAATCCAATGCTAAATGTCCACAGAATATTATTTTATTTAGTTCTTGTGAATTATATGGATGATACCAATAGTAAATGTTGTATGCACAATTGTAATTTTATCAAGGTTCTAAAATTCGCTAGGCGCTAGTCGGGCGCTGGACTAGCGCCTAGCACCTAGGCCGCCTAGGCGGGGATTAATCGGCGCTAGGCGGATTAATCGGTATCAACATAAATTACATAATTAACATTATAACATAATAAATCACATATTATAACTCCAAGTCCAACACAATAACATCAAATTTAAAATGAGTTTAAACTTCAAAATTGCATAACTAATAAAATATCATAGTCACTCAAAAGTCAAAACACAAACTCGAATTTAAAATGAGTTCAAACTTCAACATTACACTAATAGAATTTATTCTACTTCTTCTTCTCCATAATTTTCAACAACTTGGTCTTCATCGGACACAAACTCAATATCATCATTGTGTTCCGCCTCTTCTTCTTCAGATTCAAAATCATCTTCATGAAGTTCTCTTACTCTAGAGCTTCTTCGGGGTTGTAGATTTTCATCTGCTCCACTTGCTTCATCAACCATTTGCCATGTCAGCCCAGAACCTAGTTCAACTTCCTCATCTTCCCCACCATCCACAATCCAACCTTGTGCATTTGAAGCATCTTTTGCAAGGACATCCACATTTCTTTCTTTTTCTCTTTTTTGTTTGTTCAACAATCTAGCATTAAATTGGACAAATACTAGATTGTTCAATCTGTTGACATCCAACCTGTTTCTTTTCTTTGTGTGAATCTAAAAAAAAGAGTAAATATTAAAATTAGTAACATGAATATAATAATATATACTTGACTTTAATTAAAGAATAAAGACTTAAAATTTTAAAACTTACTCCTTCAAATGTACTCCAATTTCTTTCACACCCAGATGCACTTGTAGTTAATGAAAGTATCCTCAATGCCACTCTTAGCAAGTTAGGTGTGTGAGCGCCGTATGTACTCCACCATGCACATTGATCAAATGTATCATTATTTTTTTCACATGCTTTTGCTGCCAGTGTTTTTCCAAATAACCCAGTCTTGTCTCTATATTTTGCAAATTCCTTGTTAATAATTGTATCTTGTAGATCCAACTCATTCGCATGCAAAATTTCTATACATTCAAAAATCCCCATTGCAACCTCCTCATAAAGAGCAATAGAACTATCTTTATAGTAAAAATAGGGATTCAACAAAAAAGCAGTGGTATGCAATGATGTATCAAGTCTATCCTTCATTTTTGACTCAATAATTGCTATGATAGGCTGATAATTTGATTCCACATTGTTCAGGGCAACCTTGATATCTTCTTTAGCTTGAAGAAGCTCCCCATATAGAAACCCCATCGATGGCTTTCTATCTCCATCTACCAATCGAAGAACTCTAACCAAAGGAGCAAATATTTTCAAACAAAGTGTCACACCATTCCAAAAACTCATGCTCATCACAGTAGAGTAAGCCAATTTTCCTTTATTTGTCTTTGACCATTTACATGTCTCCCACATATCACTTGTAAACATGGCCCTTAAACTTGTTTTTTTTTTCAATCAAACTTTGCAATGTGAGAAAATTTGATGCAAACCTAGTAACTCCTGGCCAGACTATGTCTCTTTTCTTCGTGAAACTTCTCATCAATGACAAAGTCTTATGGTGAGCATAAATGAAAATAGTAAAAGATTTGGATTGATCAATAACCTTTTTATATCGTGAAAGTTTGCCAATACTTTCAAGCATGAGATTAATAGTGTGAGTTGCACATGAACTCCAAAAGATACCAGGTCGCTTTTCTTTCATCAATTTAGCTGCAGCCATATTGTTGGTGGCATTGTCTGTTACAATCTGAACAATATTCTGAGCTCCTACTTGTTCAACACACTTGTCAACATACTCAAAAATAAGTTCAGCTGTATGTGCCTCATCTGAAGACTCCTTGGACTCTAAAAATGTAGTACCTTCCTTGCAATTAACACACAAATTTAAGATACTTCTTCTTTTTCTATCACTCCATGCATCTGTCATGATCGAGCATTCATTCTTTGCCCATTCTTCTTCATGTTTCTTCAGTAGTTGTTTTGTTCTTTCAACTTCGGCTTTTAACAGTGGTTCCCTTAGTTGATATTGAGTTGGAGGCTTGAATCCTGGTCCAAATTGACCCACTGCTTCCATTAGTTGCTTGAAGCTATCATTATCAACAGCATTGAATGAGATTCCATTTTCATAAACCCGTCTCCCAACATATTGTTGAACTTGTTGAGTTCTCTCCTTGAAAAGAGCCTCATTTATATTTTTTTGGCGAAGCACTTTACTCCCACTTGAACTTACATTTTCTGGAGCAATTGCTGATGCAAATCTATCTATGGGGCCAAGAGGAAGAGGTTTTATAGATGGATCTATCCCTTCAATTTCAGAACCTTCTTCTTCATCAGGAGAAATAGTCACCTCTGCTCTACAACTTTGTTCTTCCATTATTTTGTTCTTCTTTCTGTTCCTCCCTTCTAAAATAGCTTGTTTGCACTTGTTTTTATCTTCTTGAGATGCTTTTCGACAACCAGATACATTTCTAGGTATATTTCCAATGTGCTCCTTAATCCTGTATACTCCTCCCGACATTATTTTTCCACACAATTTGCATTTAATTTTGTCGAGGTTCTTAGGATCAATCAACATCCCAAACTCTCATCCAATATCATTTGACTTTCTTCTAAGAATCCCGGATTCAGGTTGAGTAACTGATGCCGTCGAAGATGGATTACTTGCCATTATAGAGCAGAAATAACCTGAAAAATAATTTAAAAACAAATTTTAGAATTTTAGAATCATTAATAAATTATAAAAAATGATATATAAAATATAAATGTTAAATATAAGCTTTAAATATAAATTATATATAAAATATTTTTTTTTAAATTTTAAATATAAATTTTTGAATAAGAATATGATTTATAATTAATAAATATGATTTTTAATTTAAAATTTCTATTTATTTAAGGAAATGTTTAAAATTTTAAATAAAATAAATTTAAAAAATTTAAAAAAAAACAAGCCGGCGCAGGCCGCTCTCGGCGCCGCCGGACATGTTGCGGGAAGCGTCCGGCGGTGCCGGCAGCGTCGCCGGAGACTTCTGGCGGTGCCGGATGTCTTCGGTGACAAGTCCGGCGACGCCAGACGCTTCTCGCGACACGTCCGGCGGCGCCGAAAGCGTCGGGGGACGCTTCGGGCGGCGCCGGACGTGTCGCCGGAGCTATCCGGCACCGCCGGAAGTCTCCGGCGACGCTTCCGGCGCCGCCGGAAACGTCCCTTGACGCTGGAAGCGTAAAAAAAAAAAAATTAAACTGTAAACACATACCTGCGGCGCGTGACGGCGAGCGAGTGATACCGGGGGAGGCAGCGGTGACGGCAAGCGATATCGGAGGAGGCAGCGGCGACGTCGAGCGATTCCAGAGGAGGCGATGGAGGTGGCAGATGAATGAGAACAGGAGGTTTAGGGTTTAAAAAAACAGAAAAGGAAACAAATCGCGATTCAAATCGCGATTTCCAAATCGCGAATCGCGATTTCCAAATCGCGATCCGACGCTTCGACTGCGCGTCGCGTCGCCTAGGCGCCGCACAAGCCGCCTAGGCGGCCCGTCCGCCTAGCCTGGCCGTGGACCTTGTTTTCGCGGCGGAAGGCTGGCGTCGAGCGGCTAGGCGGCGCCTAGGCGCCCGCCTAGCCCGAAATTTCGAACACTGAATTTTATTATTAGTAATATTTAATTATTGTTCGAGATGATTGTGATATACTTTTTAACTTGATCTACAATTTAATTTGTTTGACTTATTTATAAATATCTAAGGGGTAAAAAACCTACTTGCAACATTCCCTATTTGTCATAATAAATAAATAAAGGTAGATGAACCTTGGATTTGGGTAAGAATTTCCCTAATCTCAATCTCAATTAGTTTATATTCAGAGATAAGTGATTATAGGATTAGAACTCATTTGAGTTGCTATATGCACGAGTCTAAAATGTGTAAAATTGTGTCAAGTGTCAACATACACGATACCTAGTCCCATTTTTTACTGATTATAAAACTTTGACATTGAATAATACTTCAACCCTTGTTCAAAGGATTGGCTCTTTTGATTGTGAAATATTTTTTTAGTAAGTTTTTGGTGTGGTAACTTATAAGTGTTATTTAAGAGTTAGTTTCTCATGTACTCGATCATAGACTTATTCCGTATGTATATATATATATGACGTGTTCTACATTTTTATAATTTAAATTGTTACATATTATTTATTTGGTTGCATGGTTATATATGTTTACATGGAACTATTGAATGGATAATTTCACTAGTATACTATGTTATTCATACTTTTAGTGTAACACCAATGGAGACAGGATATTCTATAACTATTCTAGTTTGGATTGATTTAAAAGGGAGGTATTTGTGTGCCAAACATGGTGTATTTAGGATATTTTGGTTTTAAGGAGTATGCTTTTAGTATTCCTGAATTGTTGTGTGCTGTTTAAGAATTACCCGAACTCGGTGTGTGGTTTGGGAAATTTGCCAAATAAATTCATAAAGGAGCAAGTGGGAAAGCCCTCTCCCACTTTTTTAAAAATATTTTCTTTATATATGTATGGTATTCTATTATTTCCACTTCCTTGTCTCTTGCTTTTCCCACATACTAATATTTCTTCTAATTTTGGATTTCCTTGCTTGGTGTTTTTTTTATTGTGTGGTTGATTCACCTATAAAAATATATATTTCATTATGTTCCTCAGTTAGTTCTTAAAAGTTTTGCTGTAATTGTAGCCTGGACTCTCAGATACCGTAGCAAATAGCATGTATTGAAATTTTAGCCAATCATTGTCCAACAATGTAACGGTTTGAAGCAAGTAGAACGTGTTGAAATTTTAGCCAATCATTTTCCAACAATGTAACGGCTTGAAGCAAGTAGCACAAATTGGAGATGTAGCCAATCTTGTTCTGAAATGCATGTCACTAGCCTTTTCGTTCCTTACTTTTCTGATCAAAGCTACCACATGGCGACAACACTTATAATCCATAGGTGCCCTGCTTTGATAATTTGGTTCCTGCATTTATTACATGAATGCAGTTTGTTAAAGTGCTTAGGCTTTTTGTTGCTAAAGTATAATTTCAATGGCGTGAAATACAATATCTTTTCTCGTGCTTCTTTTGGTTTCTTTTGCCCTAAGTCTATTGTGTTCTTTATAGCCCTTGGTCCGAATCTCCTTACAAGGATGCTGCAGAGAAGAATGTTTTAGGTGGTTTGTCACTGGATGGATTCATTTCTGAGGTACTTCTATTTTGTAACCTTAAGATTCAAGATTTTTGTTTTTTACCTTAAATGTTAATATGTATGCCGCCATTTTATGGTTCTGTGCATATTGGGCTTCCTTTTCTTCCTTGTTTTAGTTAGGTTAATTACCAAGTCTTTTTAGATTATGATTGATCTTTAACTTGAAATGTATTTAGCCAAGACAAGGGAAAAATATGGTCTTCAAGATAGAGTAGGGTTCTGAGGTTAAGGAAATCTGATGGGTTGCCTCCTAGAAAATTGTTAAAGGATGGTTGAAGCTTCCAATAGACTGCCAAGGAGTCACTTCAAGAGGTGGTCTGTTTCAATATTGAATGATTATTAAGCACATCCTTTGTTTTATTCTATATAAGTTGATTGGACTGGTTCCTTTAGTTAGCAAACTTAGGCCATCAATTTCATATGATGCAACCAAGGTTGACTAAGAATGATGTAGACATCATCGGTAAGAGGAGCAAACTATTGTATCATATAGTCTCGTATTTAGATGAATCATTAGACATGTATAACGATGTTTGATTCATTCAAACAACTTTCAATGTTTGAGGGTGAGGTTCATGTATGAGTCATCTCTTATTGAAAGTGCATTGATGGTTATTTACATTCATACAACTTACTACTATGACAACCTTACACAGCTTACATCATTTTACTAAAATGTAAACAATGCTTCTGCCTATGTGCCATGTGATGTGAATCAACAGAATACTACATTAATGTTAAATTGGTGAAGTTATTAGGGTTTATTCCTAAAGTAGTTCCCTCTAACTTTATATATCAACGGGCAGCTCGGTGCACAATGTGGGGTCCCGGGAAGGGGCAGACCATATTGAGTCTATTGTATACAACCGTACTCTGCATTGCAAGAGTTTGTTTTTTGACTCGAACTTGTGACCACAAGGTCTCACGGTAGCAACTTTATCATTGCGTTTAGGTACCCCTTCTACCCTCCAACTGTATGTACGTATTCTTGTTCTTTCACATTTAGATCCTTAAGATTAACTCTAAACATAATAGCTTTCTTATGTATTCCAAGTATCTCTCTCTGACTTAAAACGTCTATGTCAAGCACTTCAATTCACTTAATCCTCAGTTTGAAGGCGACAATATAAATCTTGCTTGCAAAATTGTCATCAATTATGATGATTTTATCCACATAAATAATAAGAAGAATATGCTTCTGACTGAGATGCAAAAATTGAATACTGATACACTCTTGATAACTAAACTGAAGATGAATTTAGCCATGTTTATCAGACCATACTATTAAGAATTGCTTTAGTATATATAAATACTTTTTTACTTTAGACAAAAGGTTAGCTTAAGCTTCCTATAAGCAACAAACTTAGAAGGTTGGTCCATATATGTGTACCCATATAAATTATAGTGAAGTAAAGGATTCTTGATTTCTGATTGTTTTAATAACTATTGAGAATAATTGCAATTGTAGGGAAAAGAGAACTGCAGCAATATATTTATATAGTTAACACCATATATTTACGTGTGTCGTTGATGTGGTGGAAATATACGGTCTCTATGTGTCCTGTGAAGTCAATAGCCGTGCTGAGCTGGCGGTCAAAACCCAAGTGAAACCCAGTTCGACTTTAGTGGAACCCAAGGAGCTTGATTTGAGCAATTTGCACCTACTCTGACTTCTCCTCTTGGACTTATCACCCTCCATTGACAGTCGACTCCTCTACGTTACAGTCGACCTTTCGCGAAGGTTAGGAAGGACTTCTTTAAGTATGTCAAGCCTCCCATTGAGGTCGGGAGGTACTCCACTGCTGCTTGTCTTGAGTGCCTACCTCCCTGAGAATTCGGGCAGGCAACCTCGAGATCTTTGCTCGGCTTGTCCTAATGAGCCTCAGTATGAGCTAATGTATCAACTCACCTCAAGATACCTGTACCCCTTCAACCACTTCGATTCAGCTTGGTCACTTCTTAGCACGCTCGCTCCGACCTATTCTTTTCTATCTTGGTCTCATGACCTCTCAACTCGGCTATACATCATCGACTCCTGAGTTAGGCCCGACATCATTGACTCCTTAGCTCAGACGCATGATGTCGACCTCTCCCTCCGACCCAGCCCGAGATCTACCACGAGCGGTTAGCTCAGCTCAGGGTCTCTTGCTAGCCTTATTGACCCCCCCCCCCCCCCCCCCACAATGTTTTCGACATGGCTTACTTGAAATGCGGGGTGCGGGGAAAACATAGAGAACATGGGACCACGTGGCTCCCCCATACCAATCGCTAGCAAGAACATCGGAGATCATGGGGGCGATGCAACCACCTCTCTTGAAACGTGGACAACACTGGCACACATTGAGGAGAACGTGAGCCTCAACGACTCTTTAAAAGATTGCTCGCTCGCGCGGGCGCAAGTACGAGCACACCAACCCTTGAACTCTCGAACGTTTCCCTATTTCCTCCTGGGATCTTATGCGAAAAACAATCATATTACGCAGCGGAAAAAATTGATCCCTTCCAGAGATCTATACGAAAAAACTATACAATGTTTGATCGAGAGATTATCTTTGTTGCGTGCCCTTAGTACAATCCTGACAGCAACTTTGGTTTTGCGGATCTCAGTACGATTAGAATGGCTGCGCCTCTAGTAGTATCCACACGAACACGTTTCGTTCGTCGCACGAACTTGGTCTCGGAGAAGAACTACCTTCGTGGTGTTAGCCACTTGAATGTGGTTTGGACAAGAAGAGAAGAGGGTTTGAGAGGCTTTCGGCCAAGTGAAGAAGATCAACAAAAACTACTACTACTACTACTTCAATCCACCAAAAATGGCTCTTTTATATTCATCTAATGAATACAAAAGGTCTTTGACTTTTGGTCTTCCCAACCTATTAATGTCTATTAATCTCAATGAATACCAAAACCTCTTAGTATTCCTTTCATTAATACTCTATTAATCTCAATGAATACCAAAGCCTCTTGATTTTCCTTTTATTAAAACTCCATTAATCTTTATTAATGAATATTAATCCTCATTCATGGTTGAGTCTAATCTAATGAGTATAATTCGGATTAGACTTAATCCTATAATCTAATTTGATTCATTTGAGTCTAATTCAATTAATCCAATTTTGGATTAGACTTCATCATATTTTGATCAAATTAAAATAAATGCATCTCCAAAATAACATGTTCTTTGTGTGTGACTTAATAGGCTTTTGAAACGTTGGCAATAAAATCATTTTAGATACATAAGCAAATGAGTGACATCTAGCAATGCATCATTGCTGCTCAAGTGATGAGAATGTCGAGAGTTGACCTAACCTTTCAGTGTCTATTATCTTGTTATCCTCGATATCTAGATTGATCAATAAGGCATAGAACGTGTCATCTTCTTATTAATTTGTGTTTCTTGATCCTCAAGTAGACTCACTCAACCAAATGAGCTTAATATCTCATATTGACTCATTTGAGCATGATCATGCATTAGTAGTTCTACTCAATCAAGGGCCCCCCACAAATATCACTCTCGTGATATGGAAGGCATAGACCCCATTTACATCACTCACATCCCTTCGCATAATTTGTTGCATATCTAGTGATCGACTTTATAGTCCACTCTATTACGGGTGATGTTTGCCGATACCAAAATACACAACTCTATGTAGGGAATTGTAGTGACTTTATGTCTAAGGACTATTCATACCGATGGTCACTGTGAAAAAATTTATGACACTCATATAACGATCCATGTAACTTTCTCATGGCGGGTCAATTCAGTTCATATTCTCTAATATATATTCATATATCAACTTGATATCTCATATCTATGACTTGTGAAATCAAGTCATCAATTGACTTACATGCTAGTCTCAACATATTAATATTGCCATTGTATATTATTAATGCTTGACTAAGAATAGTTAAGAGTAGTGTTCTCTACAGTCTCTCATAATCAATTCAACCAATTGATGTGCTATGTATTAGAACCTACGATTCTAGGATATTATTATATTTATTGCACTAGCATGAAGTAAATATAGTAACCAAAGTATTATTTTTTATTCATAAATATGATACTATATGACCTAAGTCAATCAACTAATGATTGACTCTTAGGGCTTACACTAATACCTCCAACTCACGCACACCCCACTGCTCTCGATGCCATTCTAACATCTTTTTTTTTGAGCCTCAGGTTCATTCATCTCCCTCATTGGCATCCCCTCAGGAGACGTATAATCTGCCTATGTTCATTTACCGGTGGCTTGACCCTCCACGATGTTTAGGTCGGAATCATCATTTTGCCACTAATCTAGTTTTAAGTTTGTCAATGGAGCAGCCAGAGAATATTTTAATGAAAAAAAAACATTTGCAACCCAAAATTGTTTGCCAAAGAAAAAAAATCAAGTTTCCCATGTACCATTAGGATTTGCCATCCGTCCAATCATTAGTTGTCGACACCTTTAATCTGATAGAGCCTTTAAGTTAGTATGGAGAATTTTAACATGGAAAGACAAGTAGAAGACTGGAAGCCAATGAAGCCTAAGTAACGTATTAAGAAAGAAGATGTAAGGTGTTAAACTTATGAGTACCATTAAAGCAATGGGAAAGGCCTGTGATGGGATCTGAATAGTAGGTGGTGTTGGGATAAGATGGGAGTTTGAAGGGCTATTTATGACATGCTTGACTCTTCACCCTCTACTTAGGACTTTGATGTATGTGGTTTTGAAATTGTCGTTTTAAGAGGTGGTTTAGGATAGTTAATAGTGATAAAATAGATAAATCCTTCACGACAAACTTGAAAATAGATGGTTTGGTAGAAAATAAAGAATAAATTCAAATAAATTTTGATTTGTGGAGACAATTGTATATTGTAGATACATGGAAATTATCTTGGAGTATTGTTTCTACCCTGGGATAGAGAATATCAAAGCAAGTAAGGGTAAAACAATTGAGGAAGACGCGATTTATAAGGTAACATACGATAAAATTGATATCATTCCTTGCCAAATTTCAGAAATTACAAATTGTCTCAAGTTGGGCAAAACTTGAGAAGATCTCCCTTGCAAATTAATGGTGTACAAATTTTCTCAATCATATGCATATTGAAGAAAATCAGGAAGAAAAGTAATTGCTATTATTTTTGAACTAGAAATTACATCAATAAATAGAAGATACAAAATACAGAAATAGGAACAAATAAAAGAAAGGAAACATAAGAAATAGTAATTACTAAAATCAAAGATTATTTCTTGATTTTCAAAGATTATTTCTAATTTTATGCAATCAGGATCTCCTAAGTTTCCAACATTCCCCCTTAAGTTGGTGCATAAATATCAATTATGCCCAACTTGCTCATTAACTGTTCAAAGTCGACTCTTGAAGTCCCTTCATCATGATGCCCACTATTTGTTGGTTTGAAGGTACAAATGGTAAGCAAATGATTTTAGTTTCAAGTTTCTCCTTTATAAAATGTCGATAAATCTCAATGTGTTTTGTTCTATCATGTTGGGCAGGATTATGACCAATGCTTATTGCGACCTTATTATCACAATATAATTTCAATGGAAGTTCTATGGTCTTTTTGAGCTCCTCAAGTATTCTATTGCTCTAAACTCAGCTTTTGCACTACTTCTAGCTACAACACTTTGCTTCTTACTTCTACATGATACTAGCTTTCCTCATTCAAAGGTGCAGTAGCATGAAGTTCTTGGGGTTACAAGGTTACAAACATAGTCCCACATTGAAAACACATTGGGAAAAAATCATGTGCTTATAAGTAAAAGATATCTCCATTGGTATGAGGTCTTTTGGGTCAAGTCCAAAAATAAAGCCATAAGCGTTTAGTCTCAAAGTGGACAATATCATACCATTATTGAGATATCTAAATTCCCTCTGTCCTAACATAAATGGATCTCCTGTCATTAACCTATCTGTCCAATTTGCATCAGCAAACACATCAACACTCCTTTGTTTAGTCTTTCTGAAAATTAGGCCTTTTTCGAGAGTAGTTTTCAAATATCTCAGTGACATCCTCAAGGTGTTTTTCAAATGGTGCATGCATGAATTGACTCATAACACTGACTGAGATAGGTAAATTAGTTTCTCAACTAACCTTTGGTATTTGTCAGTATCAACCGATAGACTTCAATAAACATCTGATTATTCTCTTGCTGTTTTATAAAAGGAACACTATCATCAACACACTTCCAAATATTATCATAACATAGATCTAGTTCTTGCCACAACGTCATCAACTCATTATAGTAGGAAGTCACATCCGGTTCCCCTTGCTTTGCATGCCATAGCCTTGAGTTTAGGCTAAACATTTGTGAAGAGTTCTTTAAATCTGAGTATCTCTAGCTAACTTAGGTTTGAAAAGTTTTGCCCTTGTTACTAAAGGTTTTCAAGAGGAAGCAAGAAAGATGACAAAAGTTTTAGATGGCCATGGTGCGACCATTGTAAACGCCGATGGCACATGCGGGAAACATGTTGGAAAATCCATGAGAATCGCAAAAATTGGAAGAAAATAACTGATGGTGAAGACCGTGCACTTCAGACTATTATCTATTATCTCAGATCAAGAGGGGCAGTCTTTTCTAAGCTTACTTCCTTTCACCAATGAACAAATAGAGTAATTGCACAAACTCCTTGAGTCTGAGAAAAAACCTTGTCCAATAGCTCAAAAAGGTAATTGCATGACAACAACCTTTCTTAGTGTCAATTCTAATCGTGCTGGGATCATTGATTCAGGTGCAACTAACCATATGTTAGGAATGTCAAACCTTCTCTCTTCATATAGACCTTGTGTAGGTACTGTTCTAAATGGTGGTTGAGGCGGCCGCCTAGGCGGGAGGCGAACATTAACTGCACCGCCTTAGGCGGTGCTTTAGGTAGTAACTCACCTTCTTATGCCACCGTTGGGCTCGGAGGTGTCGCCAGGGCCCGACAATGGGTCCGGAGGCATCGCCCGAGCCTAACAATGGCCTCGGAGGCGTCGCTCGGACCTGGTGACACATCTGAACTCGTCATGCGGTCCCGGTGATGCATTGAACTCGTCACTTAGCCGAAACAGGATATGTGGTTGTAAGTTAAGGTTTAATTCAATTACTTTAGGGTTAATAATTTTAATCAGCTTATATATATGTAAAATTATATTTTTTATTTTTAAATATTTAGATATTTTAAAATTTTAATTAATTTATTTTATTAAATATAAATATTATAAAATATAATAATTATTTATAATATTATGTATAAAAAATAGTAAAAAAAATTGAACCACTTAGGCACTGCTTAGGCGGCCGAGGTGGTAGACGGTCACTGACCACTCTGCCACTGCCTATTGCCATTTACAACTGTGCAGGTAACCAAAAAATTAAGATTGCAGATGACTCTTTCAGCAATTGTAGGAAAAGGTCCTATTTTAGTATCACCTATGCTTTGATACCATGATGAAAAACAGAGCAAAAAGTAATTGTTATTATTTTTCAACTAGAAATTACATTAATAGATAGAAGATACAAAATATAGAAATATGAACAAATAAAAGAAAGGAAACATAAGAAATAGAAATTACTACAATTAAAGATTATTTTCTGATTTTATGCAATCAGGATCTCAAGGATTATTTCTTGATTTTTAAAGATTATTTCTGATTTTATACAATCAGGATCTCTAAATTTTCCAACACATTTTTCTTTCAACACCCCCCATTTTGCTAGTGCATGACTCTATGAAAATTATTCTCAAGGAATATTCACTTAATAGATCTTGAAGTATGTTGTTTCTACAATGATATGAGTAGTCTAAAGCAAGTATACTGGCACAACGGAATTATTGTAATATAGAGAAGATCTTCACTTGTCAATCAATCTAAAATTCTGATAATTTATATATATTACCTGGGTAATAAGGATTCCAGTATGTATAGACAGATATCTCTCTTGTGCATCTTTTGATGGAGAATACAAAAATTCTTAGGACAATTGTGTTTTTACTATTTTCTACTTTAAAATTTATAGCCAATAGGTTCAGGTGTTGTGTCAATTTTTGTAAGTGCACGGTTGTCGTCAAGTAATAAAAAATTGATCGCATATTAGTGTAAATTGAGTACTTGTCAGAATCACGAAGCAGACGAGAAAACTAACTAGGGAAAGCAAAGAAAGTTTATGTGAGAAAATTGTTTTTTGGGCCACGATGATCGTTGAACATTATTCACTCTTTTATATTTGATAATTATGAAGGTGGTCTATCTCGAGATGCTCGATATAGACATTGAATTATATTGGTGTGCATACCCAAACGCACGCCTACTTTTAGGATAACCTTACTAAAGCGACTGCTTTCTTAGGGAGGCTCTTGTTACGACGTCCCATGGACCTCTAGGTGCCATCCCCGACTTCATGACGTCGAATCGGGAATAAACCCATTAAGCTTTGTGATGATCAATAGTGCTCTATGAGGTTTTAAATTATTTTCATGAACAATTCCTCAAGTCTTGGACTTCAGGGGTTGAGGAATTAGTTTCATCTCTCGGCCCCCCTGCATCTCGTGAGATATGAAAATGCACGCGAGTGTCAAAGTCATGTATTCTAAAGCCTAATCATAAATCAAAAACGTCATGTGATAAACAAAAGATGAATAAACATGCAACAAGTGTTAACAATTCATCGATTTACCCCCTTGTCTTACAATTAAAAGAACTATTCTATGAAGATGGAGTTACAACCAAAAGACATGAAGAAAAATATTTTACAACTCAAATCAAAGAGAAGAGAGAAGAAAAACTTAGTCGTGGCGTTCGTAGTTGTCTTCGGATGAGCTCCAAGCTCTCGAGAGGACGGAGTCTCGATGACTCCTTAAAAACGACACTCTTATGGTTCCTTTCACAAGAAAACCCCCTTGATGCCTCAAAATGAGCCCCATAGGTCTTTTTATAGTTTCAAAATCTCCCAAATTATTCCATATTCATCGCGACTTTCTAAATTGTCAGTCAGCACGACTTGGGTGTGTTGAAGGATACCTAACTGATTCTTCGGCCGGAGGGAGCACGACTGTGCTTGTGGCCATGACCACCCCGTGTCAAACTCTACAAACTCTATAGCTGTTCCGTTTTGCGTCTAACTTCGGCCGGAGGAACACGCCTTTATCATGGGACATGGTCAGAGTGTGTTTCTTGCTGTGGACTCTTGTTCCAAGGATTTTTAACTTCATTTAAGTTCTAAATTCGCGTCCTGTCAATCAAAAAGTGTAAAGAGCAGTTCTCCAAATTAAAAAAGTGAAAACAATGCAAAAAATATGAAAGTATGTAAAATATGCTCAGATGATAAAAAAAATGCATGTGAAACAATACTAAAAGCTATGCATGAAATACCCTCAGACTTAAACCTTTACTTGTCTTCAAGCAAAACCTTAAATTGCAATTTGTGTGAGCGATGCATCATAATTCCTAATAGATTCGTCTAATCCTATCATGTAGTTTCACTAATAAGCAAATATAAACGAATTGACCCAATGTGGTCTAATGGAAAGTTCTCCGTGCTCAGTGCAACTGGCTTAACTCTAAAGCTTCAATATTTAATCTTTGTTAAGTCGTCATCTAACTATGTTCCTAATGCTTTCGACGATAGATACTTATCTTCCACATGTAAGGTTCGTCCCTCCCAAGGTGCTATGCTAGATAAAGTCTCAAAGATGTACTTAGTATAGAGAAATTGATAGCTATTTCTCTAGTAACGTAACTCAGTCTCAAACGAGTATCACATTGTTTCCAGCTACAACAACTATTTTTATCCCTTTTTTTTTGATACTACACATTTTTTTTCTATCACATACTTTTTTTTCTATTTTTTTCTCTTCTTTCTTTTTTTTTGGATTTTAATTTTTCCTAATGAGTACCATGAACCAAAAATGTAGTAAACTGTCATTTAGGAAACAAAGGTACTAGTTTAGCTTTATGGATCATATCTATTCTCAGATTCATATCAAACATAATATGAAAAGAGATCCTAAACAAGTGGCCAACATTAAAACTCTTACGGCTAGACAATGCTTAAGTCATGCTACTATTGACAGAAGAAATAAATCGTTAAACATACTAACATATTATCACTAACACATAAAATCTATCATGCTATAAGAACAATCAAACAAATACATGATGACATGATGATACGATGTTATGAAAAGAAAAACTAAACACATGATGAATTAAACAAAAACTAAACTAAAAATTAATCAAAAAAAATGGAAAATCCAACTAGACTAACTTAAGCCCCTCATACTTGAGCTTTGCATTGTCCCTAGATCAAATCTACTACGAGGAGGAAAAGGAGGTATGTGAGGAAGCTGACCCATGTTAATGTGCCAATCGTATATGTTGTCGAGCTGTTGGCGGGCCTCTCCATCTTGCGGTGATGATCCTCCGCTCTTCGTCAATGCTCCTCCTAGTTTCGCCGATGTATCGCCTCGGCGCGGAAATATTCACGGTATAAAAATCATTTGCCCTTTGGAAGTGCTGCTTTACGCTGTGGTACTGCTCATCTGAGATGTGCCTCTGCTCCTTTGGGAAGCAGTTATGCTCAGTTTGCTTGGCTTGTGTGATGTGGATGGATGTGTATAAATCTGAGAAGTCAAATCCAGAGTGCCCTGCCAAAGAATGACCAAAAGCAAAGGAATGCCTAACAACGTCGGGTCTAGTAGACTGGGAATTAGAAATCTCCATGTCAATGGGGTTGGGGATAGGTGCACCAAAGGGCTCAGTTCTGAACGGTGGTGCATTGGGATTGGGTAGTCGAAGGGGTATATAGTCTCTCAAAGCTAGACAATAACTTTCACCTCCTTAATAATCATCTTTATAGTTAAGCAAGCTTCCAAATCAATTCTCAAACTACCTTTAACTTCCTTGAGTCCATGCAGATCACATCCTAAGGTCATAGCAATGCGTGTTATCAGTCCACCAAATGCAATATCCTTGCCTAGGCTTTTCCAATTTTGACAAGTTGCTAGATAAAATGGGATCATGTATCAACATTCACATTATTAATCATAGCCCAAAGAAATAACATCTCACTCGGTCGCACCACCCCATTGCTATGTTCATGGCCAAAGATAGTGTGAACCTTAACTCGGTGGTGATATCGGAAAACAAGGTTCTGAAGGGTCAGAACCATGTTTTAGTGAGGGGTCGTATGTTTTTAGTGCCAATAACTTCTCTCCAAAAGGGAATGCCCTTGAAATTCTTCCATTGTTTTTTCTCCCCCTCATGGTAATTCATAGCACAAATTGAATTCCTCCAAAGTTCATTTGTATTCCTCATTAAATATTCGAAAGGTAATTCTCCTTACAAAACATCCCTCACCTTGCAAAATATTAGCTTCAACAGAACTTACAAATTTGAGGGTAATTTTAGCGTAAGTTTTCATACTCATGAAACAATCCCACCCTATTCTACTAATCAACCAATTAATAGCAACTGTAATCCCCAAGGTCTCCAAAGCATGATCATCTTTATATAGGGTGTTCACAACCTTACGTCTAGCAAGAGTATTATATCGAGCCTTGTGATCATTATCACGAAATATAATGTTGTAATAAATTGTTGATACCCTTGTTGCGTGCTCTCTCAACGACTTTCTTCTTCCCTTAGACACCGCCACTTGATCATTCTCTGTCTTTGTCGTTTCCACATCTTTGTTTCCTACAAGAAAATATGACGAGCAAAATCCAAATTGCTTGGAGGAAAATGAAGTGAAAGAGAATGACGACTCCTCTCTTGGAGTTGGAAGGAGAGTGCTTGAGAAGAAAGAGGAGGGAGAGAAAAGAGATTCTTTCTCTTGAGTGCTCGGATTGAAGTAGAGGTGAGAAAATCAATAAGGAAGAAGATCTCTTCCTTTATTTTGAGAGTGATTGCTTGAAAGGGAGAGGGGGATAAATGGAAACCCTAATCGATGGCTTGTTCTCATTGTCGACCATGTTGGTTGATGCTTGCTCTTTCTCCGTCTCTAGTGTCTTTTGTAGGTTCCGCCTTTTATGGAAAGTCCTGTCGATTTTAGAATCGACTAGAAGATCTCTTGATTTGACCTGAGCATAAAAGGGTACCCTAATCACCTAAACAAGGAAAATGTTAGAAAAGACAATAAAAGAGAGAGAGGCAAGAAAAGAAAAAGAAGGAAAATAATAACTAAGGAAAGAAATCTAGATTAACTAAATCGTAAACGAACTAATATCAATTTGACAGTCCCTGGCAACGACGCTAAAAACTTGATGTTAATTTCAGCAAGTGCACGATTGTCGTTAAGTAATAAAAGATCGATGCCACAGGGACTGCAATTTGAGTACTAGTCCGAATCACGATGTAGGCTATATAAATCAATCAACAAAGTAAGTTTGCAGGAGAATTTTTTTTTTATTTTGTTTTTGGGAGCAATTCTAGGATTTCGATTTCATTATCGACACCATAAACGTTATTCACCCTTTTTATCTGTGTTTGATAATTATGAAAGTGGTTTATCTTGAAGTATCCGATATAGACTTTTAAAATTGTATCAGTGTGCCTACCCAAACGTTGCACCTGTTTTGAGGGTAATCTTACTAAAGCGACTGCTTTCTCAGGGAGGCTCCTGTCACGATGCCACACGGTCCTCTAAGTGCTATCCCCTAATTCATGACGTCGAATCGGGGTAAACCCAATAAGCTCTGTGTAGCCAATGGTGCACTCATGAGGTTTTGAATTACTTTCATGAATGATCGGGGAATGGGTTTACCTCTCGGTCCTTGCATCCCGTAATATATGAAAATTCATGCGAGTGTCATAGTCATGTATGCATATTAAAATCGGATCATAAATCAAACATGTCATGAGATAAATAAACACTCAACAAGTGCCAATAATTTATTGGGTTACTCCCTTATCCTAGAATTAAGAGAACTTCATCATGGATATGTAGTTACAACCACAAGACATGAAGAAAATCATTTTATAACCCAAATCAATGAGAAGTTAGAAGAAAGGTAATCATGGTGTCCGTAGTTGTCTTCGGATGAATTCCAATCTCTTGGGAGGATGGAATCTCGATGGCTCCTTGGAAATGACACTTGGTTCCTCGTTATAAGGAAACCCCCTTGATCCCTCAAAATGAGCCCATAGGTCTTTTTATAACTTCAAAAGCCTCTAAAGTATTCCAAATTCATCACGTCTTTTCAAAATTGTCGGGGCGGGGCGGTTTAACACGACCGTGCTCGTTGGCAATACCTGGGCGTGTTGGAGGCTAGATCGATGAATACGGTCGTGCTAGTTGGCACAACCTAGATGTGTCGGAGGCTGACTAACCTCGTTTTTCGGTATGAGGGAGCACCACCGTGCTTGTGGGCACGACCAGCCCATGTCAAGCTTTGCAAACTCCGTGGATGCTCCGTTTCACATCTAATTTCACTGGGAGAAACACGCCTGTGTTATGAGACACGACCAAAGCGTATTCCTTGATGTGGACTCTTGTTTCAAGGTTTTTTTAACTCTAATTAATCTTCGAATTCACTGGCAATCAAAAAGTGCAAAGAGCAGTTCTCTAAATTAAATGAGTGAAAATAATATAAAAGATATGAAAATATGCTCATGTGATGAACAAAATGCATGTAAAACAATATCAAAAATTATATATGAAACATACACATCAGGTGTCACCCTCAGCAATATTGTTTCTGGAAATCTTATTTTTCTTTCAAGACAAGATAGGAGTAGAAGAGTGGGAAGCCAATTTGACTGTAGTTTTCCAGGAAAGTTTATTATATATTTTCTGGGATATGTTAGGTTAGTTATTTTACAAAGAATTGGGTAAGCACAGGATCCCACGTAATTGAATTAGCTTTCATTCTATCATTTTTTTTTCTCTTTTCAAAAGTTTTGAGTGATCCTGGTGCTATATCAATAGGCTGATTAGCCTGGTGCCTTGTCTATTTATTTTTTGGCTTGTTTGTGCTGCATCACTGATTCTTTGAACCACCGGAGTCAGGATGGCAAGCACTAACAAGTCAGTGATCCATTGGTGTTGCGATAGTCAATTTGTCTTGTTCACTGGAGGTCTTTGCTTACATATGGGAAGTCATTTTGCTTTCATGGAATTTTTCTACCTAGGTGCATCCAATCTCACTTTAAACATACATGCAATGATTAGATACTGGTCCAGTTAATCTCTGTCTCCATTATATCAGTATATACCAGATTCCAAAGTATAAAATGACTTAGCCTGGTTGGTTTAATATACTGGATCACCAGTGCATGAACTATAAAGAATATATCGAAAAAAAATGATTAACGAGGTTTTTCCAACCTCGGGCAGCCGGCCCGACCCGACGGAAATTTCCCACCGGCCGTCAGGGTAAATCAGGAAGCGCTCGTGGTGGGCGGTCTAGAAGCCCAACGTCCCAGGGTTCGTGCTTCATTTGGAGGAAAAATTCCTGCAAATACGCCATAGTTGGGGATCGAACCGCGGATGCCTGAGATAGCGACTAGTTGCCTTACTGCTGCACCATAGCCCCGGGGGCATAAAGAATATATCGAGCACAAGTTTGTAGTGGAATTTATTTGGCGATTTGTCTTTTTGTTATCTTTTGATGTCCAGATTTTGAATTTCCTATCCCACTTTCTTCACTTGGGTTTTTGTACTTTTACAGGCTATCATTTCAGTAACTGGTTGAATGTTCTAAACCTCACCTTGGCCTATGCTATTTATCTGAAGTTCCTTTACAACACCAATGTTAATCATTACAAATTTTTGCATTCAGATTGAAGTTAATAAATCTCGTAATAACTTGGAATTTTCCTTGTGCATGAATTCCTTTTTACATATACTAAAAGTGACCTTTTGTTTGTAGCCGAGCTTTCCTAGTGTGATAGATGTTAGCATATTCTATGAAATTTATTTATCTTGATTTTTTATTCTTTTTTGTTCTTGTGTTTATAAGAATTCCTCGATGCATCACTTTTGGTTGTGTTTTGTTATTGACCAACATATCCTATCTGTTGCAGTGGGCTCTTATGACACTTCGAGATCCAAAGGCTAGTTTAGCTAACTTGATTTACATTGGCTATACTGGTGATCCTGCTTCAGTATTTCATGTAACAAGAAAAAGGCGTTTGGATCGAAAAAAGCAACGTACACAAAGAAATGTTTTTCAATGCTTTGTCTTTGGCCCTAAAAATGCAGGGAAAACCACATTGCTAAATTCCTTTATTGGAAGGTGAGCCTTTTTTTTTGCAATAAATTGATCAATTAATCTGTCTGGTTGTCTCATATTGTTCAGGTGCAGGATAACTTCTCACAATGTTTGTTATCTTTTAGCATGACTTCTTAGGGATTATATCTTTTTTTCATCCTTTGTCATGCAGGACATTCTCTGAGAAATATACTCCTACAACATCTTATCGTTTTTCTACAAATGTTGTTGATCTTCACAATGTAAGTGCAGCTGAACAAAGAAGCACCATTTGTTTTATTACTTTCTTTTATTGCATCATTATTTTTTTTCCCGAATCTTTGGCTAAATTTCTAGTGAGCACAACTGTAGCAAAGATGTGAATGCTAAGGATGGATCTATATAGCTAACGAAAAGACAAAAACTATGTATATTTTTAATAGAGGTAACTCTAATAGATGGTACAATAAGACAAATCAACTTGAGATTGTATGCACATGTTCAAATAACCAATAGATTGTATATTTTGAAAGTTAAAATCTTTTAAATTAGGAGGAGTAACAGGTAGAGAAGGCTTGTTCATCTTAATGATGGTGCAGACTAATTTGATCAATTTGACTATAATTTGATCCCAGTTCAAGCTGGCACCCATCAAATTTAGCCCACACTACATGCCCACACCTCATTTGATTTAATACTCTCAATCCAATCCAAATTAAGCCTTGAATCGATTTTTTTTTTTTTTTTCATATTTGACTTAGTTTGCATTAATTAAAAACTTAGTTAAAACAGCTATTCATGTTGCCTAAGTTGCGTCTAGTTCCAAACTTGTTAGATAAGTGGATCCTCGAGGGGATGGAGTTGTGGGAGAACTCAACCAAAGTTGCTGGTCATTTTTAATTGTTAAACTTCATATCCTTTTAAAGGTCCCTTTTCTTCCCCCTTCCTCATCTTTCTTTTCTGCTAGCTCTTGTCTTCTCTCATTCTGATCAATTTTATTTTGTAACTGTCATACAGCATGAGTTGTACCAGTCTCGTTTCTTTTTAATCACCAATACATATACTTGAAGACCTACTTTCATAATCTTTCCATAATCCAAGACTTGATAACTTGCACAATGACTTTTTTCTCCCATCTCCTTTTCTTTTTGCAGAGTTAGTTTACTTATTTTTATTTGCATTTCTAATTCTGTATCTGTTGTTTTGTAGGGTACTAAAAAGATACTTGTAATGCGAGAGATACCTGAACAGGAAGTAAAAAACTTGCTTTCCAACAAGGAGTCTTTGGCAGCATGTGATATAGCTGTATTCATCTATGACAGGTACTATGCTCTAGCTATAGTTGTTAGTTATGAACTTTTCATCCTGCATTCACACCATCCAAGAACTTTGACGAGTGGATTGGATAATGAATTCATTAATCATTAAATTTTATAGTGTTTTTATATCTTTTATTTGTCTATTTTAATTAATATTGAAACAGAAAGCATACCACTCTTTTCTTGTTGTGCATCTAACTAATTAGATAGCATAGTCTTGTTCAATGGAGAGGGGGTTCAAGTAGCTGACCCCAATGGTTGGTCTGTAAGACTTGTTCTAGCTAAGATAGCTAAGATAACTAAATCTATGTTCGTTTAGATCCACCATGTATTGATATTGGTATTTTTTGTTGAATCAATTGGAAATCAACCCAATTGACGTCAGATGATTCTATGTTGTTGATTCTAACTGATTGTAATCGATCCCTTGAGAATTTGATCATGGTGCTTAACAAAAGGAGAGAAAGATGTAAAGTAATTCAAAAATTACAGCAATCAAGTATGATACATTCAGTGAGATCGGCTATAAGGATCCTTGAAAGATGTAAAGCAATGAATTAAAAAAAAAAATAATTAAAAGAGTGGATAAAAAGTTAAGTGTTCTAGATGGAAGAGGGAACTCAGATTTGAATTTTCAAATCCATAGATGCAGAAAATAGGATAAGTTGGGTTTTGTTCTCATAGATGAGTGCAATGTTAAAAAGGTTCCCTAAGTGCATTGAATGTATATGTTACTCAGACTTGTGAAACAGTAGATCCATATCCATGTTGGATATGAGTCTTAGGTACATGAGTTTTTTAGGCACGAGATTTTCTCAAAATGAGGACAGAATTGATCTTAAACTTCAAATACTAAAATTTGATCAAATAATAGCTAATTAATTTATATAATGTTAGAAGTTATATAACCTAACTTTTAAATTATATAGCATATAGTATATAGTAATTATTATTATAACAAGTATAACTTATAACTTATATCTGAATTTATATTTTTAAAATATGAATTTATATAAACTAATTTATCTAAGTTATATGCTCCATAACCCTAACCCACCTTTAGTTCCAACACAAGCTGCTCTCTTCCTCTCAATGTGAACTACTCCCTTTCCTCCAGAGGCAAGCTTCTCCCACAGGCCACCTACTTGCGACATGAGAGCCAAATTCCACCGCTTCAAGAACATTACTGAACTTTGAAATCCCTTCTCTACGTGCAAGCAATGGGCCACCTACGTGCAACCGATTCAATAATGCTCTCCTTGGTCGTGCATGGCACTCTTGAACTCTAGGTTCTCCCACCACGCAAGTCACTGGTAGGTTTCCTTCGTTTCTTCTAGCTCTCATAGGCAAGGACGATTACTCGGACTTGTATATCATGTTTGTGTCCAACTGCCCGGACTCGTATATCATGTCTGCATCCATGATGTGTCATGTCTACACATGTATGGTGGGGTTAAAGGCTAAATTTTGAGTAACAATGTTGTGTTCTCTTTCTGCATGTTTTGGACTTGCTCTCTTAAAAGATCCATATCATCCTTCACGCGTCCATGCTGTGACATGTTTCATCTTTTAGCTGGACAATTTAGAATGGTCTTGTTGCTGTTCTTTTGGACAGAGTAAACCCAATAATGTTGTTAGCTACTGGGTGTTGCTTTGCAAGTTATCTTCATTTTTTATGCATTTCTACTATTTTATTTTTTTTTCATAGGGAGTTTAAACATCAGTTTTTTATTTGTAGTTTCAATGAAGAATCTTGGAAGAGAACCAAAGAATTACTGGAGCAAGTTGCTTATCATGGAGAAAACACTGGCTATGAAGTTCCTTGTCTTATCATTTCTGCGAAGGATGACCTTGATGCCTATCCCTTGAGCATACAAGATTCAACTAGGGTACTTCTAGCCATGTTTTGTTCATTGTTATTTTGTTTGTCTATATTATTATATTATTTACTTTCATGGAAATTTGGAATTGTAATGTAGCATTAAGTTGCCATTGCATGTTGGGATCACTAGTCCCTTTGATACCATTCAATAAGGTTAGAGATCGTTTTACCACTAATTAAAACTCGCCACTACAAACTGCATACTTGTAAATCTATATCTGGTGTCTCTAGATGAAATCTTTACTCCAATGCCATGTGGTGGGACGTTTCCCTTGGTAGAATAACACACACAAAGACGATCAATTTAACGTGGTCCAATGCTAGCCTATTCCACGGAGAAAATCCAAGTATATATCAGCGAAAAATACAATGTAAATAGGACAAATCAATGTCTATTCTTCACCTTGCATAATGTCCCCTCAATTTACCATACTTCTCTCTCAATGCTAGTGGAGAAAAATAAGAGAATCTCACCTTGAACACTTGGACACAAAATTCCAAAAAAATAAACTTGTCTTCTCCACAAGAGATGATTTCCCATAGGCTTCCAAATGCAGCCAAGGTCTTGCCTGGGTTCTAGAATGCTCCATCGATGAAGATTCACAGCCATTGAAAAATTCCAACCTGTCACATGTGAACGAAATCCCATAATAAGAAACTGCTAGAATTGGCCCTAAAATTGGGTTATCATGTGCATGGCCACAGGCACATGAGCCAGTAAACGTTTGGTTTACTGTGCCAGCACTTATGCTGGTAAAAGCCCAACACTGCCTGTATACTTTACACAATTTGCTAATGTTACCATAATATCCTTTTAATTGAAAGCAATCAAACACCTATATATTCAATTAAAATGAGATAATAGTACATCCATATATGAGATTAAGATAATACCTTATGCTGGTACGCCCATGTGGGATTAAATTACATCTTCTAATGCTTTTGATCGTGGATAGTTAGTTCCAGTATGTTCGATGATCTCTTCTATTTTTGAATGAAGTATGAGCATTCACTACATTGTTGATCCTAATTTTATGTTTTTTTTCCCTGCAAGGTAACCCTTGAGATGGGAATCGAGTCACCTATACCCATCAGCATGAAATTACGCGATCATAATGATGTTTTCTATCGAATAGTTAGTGCTGCACAACAGCCTCATCTAAGCATTCCGGAAACTGAAGCTGGCAAAAGCCGCAAACAATACCGACGCTTTATCAATCAGTCTCTTGTGTTTATCTCAGGTAATTAAAACCTTTCAATAGTACCTGTTTATTTCTTGATTCTTCTTTCATTTCTAGTGTTTTGAAGCTGTTAATGCTTATTAAGTTACATTTATGGAAAAAAACTCGAAAGACGTTACAACTTTTATTTTGCTTCTTATTTTTATGTGTACCTTCATATTCTTACTCTTCTTACAGATCCATACATTTTGGTAATCCATCAGAAGTAATGGACATATGTTTTGTTGGAATAAGCTGTTTGCTGCTAATAGCAAATTGATGCATATTTTTTCTAGTTATTCATTGCTTGAATTACTCTTGCTGATCCTACTTCTTACTGATCCAAACACTTTGGCTGCTTGACACTCCCATCCCCAGTTGCTCTAGCAGCTTGATACTTCTTGGGCCGATTGAGGACCAAGACCCTAACTTGGCTTGATGTTTCAAATATTGATTTAATTAGTTTTGCAGGTGATAGAATGCCTGGCTTTCAGTTGGAACCAAGTGATCCTTCAAATTTTTGTTCTTAATCAGTTCCAACTTCCAATTTATTAGCCTCTACTCCATCTTTTTCGTTGCATCCATCTTAGTGGGATTGCTTCTCTTTGCATGCATATGTGCTTACCTGCAAGGATTTATTTAGTTTGGAGGGCTTTTTACCATATAAAACTTTGGAACTAAATTTCGAAACGGGTAAAGTTTGATGACATTTTTTTTTTAAGAAAAGGGGTAAACCAGGAGGCATTTTACAAAGAGCTGACATCTAATTGCAAAATGTTATCTTCTTTGCCTTTGTGGCTCGTTGTCGTCTTAATTCTTTATTTACTTTTGCTTGTCTTGCCATACAGTTGGAGCGGCTCTTACAGTTGCAGGACTAGCTGCTTATCGAATTTATGCAGCCAGAAAGAACACGTCGGGTTGATGTCAGTATCATAAAATGCGATGGTACTTGGTTTGCTATTTTTTGGAGCTTTTCCAATTATCAATTTTCTCTGGTTGTATAGCGTCAGTGAACATGTAGCTTCCTTTTTTATTCGAGTTTGTTATTTTGATGTTTCCTTTTATCCCTGAGGGTCAACTAAGCAAAACCAGTCTATTTCTAATTGGTTTGTAAACTCCCATTACTTAAATCTATGTTTATTTATGTACTCAATCACCTTGATAATATAAAAATTGTGATAATTTGGTAACGAGGCATGCAATGTTAATCTTATGGAGGTGTCATGCCACAAAAGCTACTCGTCCTGCGCATGGGAACGACAATTAAATATTAGCCTTTGATAGATTGTTGGCTATACTTTCACATTGAATATGATAAATGCCACGAACTTGGTAATATTTTGATGATAGTACGTCGGTGATTGTCACGAACATGTTATCCTAGTGAATGGTCATTTTATGCACCTTAGCTTTATGCTTTTCCAAAACGGTACATGCTCAAGTCATTTACCATGCTCGATTCATTATTTTTCAACCTTCATTAACACTTTTTACCTGACAGCAATTAGAATTGAGCGACTTGTCGTTTTCATACAGAAATTTGTAGATCAGGTCAGAACTTCCTGCAATATGTGCACAGGAAGTCAGTCGAACAAGTCTATCAATGCGATTAAGTTGTATAATGGCAACAAATTAAGCACCCTTAATAAAACTAAGTATTTTTACAAATAAATACCAATCAAGAATCACTAATGAGAAGGAACATACCACAATGCTAGCTGAGCCACAATATTAACAATTCAAATCTCATAATACAACACCATAGAAATGTAAGGCGATAAGGTAAAGAGCGGATGATCTCCTCCCATGACTCTTCCACATCTTTAGGAGGGAATAAATCAATATGTCCCTTTTGGGAGGGTAGCTTTAGTTGGGATTCGATCATTATTTAATTATGCAAATCTATTAAATGTTTACGGGCTCGACTACGTCCTAAGAACAAAATAAAAAATAAAAAAATCTGCTGGGAGGACATGGGTATTGGTTCATCACCCCCTAGAACTCAGATGCCACTAATTATTCAGGCCCCGCCATCTGCCGTGGATAACATTTGATACAGTCATTTGCACATTGGAGCATTTTGTCGATCGGATTCCGATTCACAATCAGCAGTGATCCACCTTGCAAATATTCAGATTCAGTTTTGCATATTCACTCGTACGTGTAAAATTCTGTGATGAGTAAGTTTCCGGTGTTTTCAAATCAAGAAAGCGTTGAGTTGACTAGCTAACTATTGCTCCACGATACAGCTGCACATCTATTACCTGAATAATGCCTGCTTAGTTGACGCGGGTGTTAATGGCTGCAATTCCCACGGGAGTGGCATAATTGACAAATACAAAACATGCCTTCAATATATGTAAATGAGTTGAGCTAACACTTATGTTGGAATAAACACAGGTAACATGAAAGGGAGAGTTTTGGGTTCCTCGATTACATAGGAAAAGTCCTGATCAAACGGTTAGTATAGACCAACTTAAGAACACGCAGCAATAGAGGTTCCCAGGATAGTGGACTATTCATGATGCGGAATGGGCTAGATTGGCCAATTAGACGACAAAGTGGAACAAAATTGTTAGAATTCTCATAGATCGGCATGTTGCTACATACGACCGATCGGCATGCAAGCTCCATATGGCCGATCAGCCTATAGCTGCATAAGGGCGATCGGCGTTTCATGTCTAACGGTAGATCGACGGATACACTCCTTTCCCTAGACTACTTTATAGCTGGAGCTTAATTAATCATTTCCCATGGGCCTCAACCCAGCATCCTATTGGGCCAAATTGGGCCTCTTCCTTTGGGATTTCTCTATTGGGCCTCCAGAGGAGCATCATAGAGGGGGAGCTTATCACGTCGATTAAGACTAGGATGACATCACCTTGTCACTTCCTTAAAAACTGACATACTTCCCTGACAGGATCAGCTGTTCAGTTAATTTGCAGGCCTAATACTTAGTTGCTTAGTGACCCAATGGCCTAAACACTTACCTGCTTAGTCAACCCTTGATATAACCTCTTTGTTCCAATGGATGTGATATCTTAACGGTAGAGAGTTATCAAAGGTGCATATATATATAGGAGTCCCTTCTCCACAACGCAAGTATGTTGCTGTTCTCATTCTTCTTCTACCATTCCAATTGTCACGCCCCAAGAGGCCCGGGCTCGCTCGAAAATCGGGCAGCACCTCCCCTGTACGGCGGACAATCTGAAACTTTTATACATGCACACACCTCAACACATATAATTTAGCTCAGCCACACTCGGCTGGCGTTCACACCAACACAACCACGCGGTTAAATAATATAATTGACAAATAATAAATACAATCTCTATAGCTAAGCGCAGCAACCCAAAATCCAGCAGAAATAAATAAGTACATGTTCGAAGGAAAAACCATAAACCATCCAAAACGATAATAAAACAAACACGACACTAATACTATAAAACGACTACGAGTGTACGAAAACCAATAAAAATAAATACTCAAACTGGGAGACTGGCAGTTGGATCCTCTCCTGGCGGCACGAGACACAGCTATCGATTACCTGAAACAAAAAGAACTAGGGGTGGTGAGTTCCGGGTGGAACTCTGCGGGTATAAGAACAGATAAATGCATGGTATATAATAGGGTAAAGCAAGTATAAAGATAGCCAAAGGGTATACAATCTTTGGAAATAAGAACATAAATAAAATGCATCTATACAAATAAAACATACCTGCAAATCATGTAACAAGTAGGGGCAAGATCAGAAATCCACCTACTATCTCAATAAACTGCTAATACTGCTGAACAGATCCACATTATATAATATGCAAATCATATCCCCGTATATGCATGTCAGTCAAGTGCAACAATCATAGCTCAATCAAATGCAACAAACACAAGCAAATGCAAATGCATAATATGCACATGATGTTATGACCTGCACTGTACACACACCAACCACCATTAGGTTGAGTGGACAAGATACAAGCGCCAAATACCTGGGGCTATGTAAATACACCACGACAACCGCGGCCTTGATATGAAAAGCCAAAATACCTGTGGCTTAAAATCCCAAAATACCTGTGGGAACTCCAAATACCTGGGGAGTATCAACTATTTGCACACAACTCCAACCAAGCGTGGCACAACAGGAAAATATACCCGACGACCCGTCTCAACCACCAAGGAACCCGCGGTCGTCGGCCTGAATGCTATGATGTATGTCACTAATATCCACTTTTTCAATTAAATCCAAAACCATGCGAAAACAGAAAACACCAATCACACCAAAATAAGGAAACATACAAAAAACACAATCAACACCAAAGTAAATAAACATGCACTAATCTACTGGGTAGGGTTATCTAATGCCAATCAAACCCTAGATAGGTCAAATGATTATTCTACAGTACACGCGTACACACGGTACTTTTTAGATCAGAAGCCAAAAGATGAGACTGTATAACTGAACAATTTGAATTACTACTCAAAGGTCAAGCAAGAATAAGTGTCAAGCAGGAAAACAAGGCAAATAGATTTAAGGTAAAGCAACCTATTTAGATAATCAAATAACCATGCATTTAAGGTAAACGAAACTATAAGAATCAAGGGAGAAGTACTCGCCTTCGAATGTCAAGTCTGTGTCCAATGAGAACTCTGCGTCCAACGTCAGTACCAAGTCAACGTCCTGTATCAAATACGATTTTAGCTACTTTAATAAATACCAAATAGCTAAGTATAGCACCACCGGCTTAAATCATCCTAACCCTAACGGTCATCCTCCAATTTAAAAGCTAAATTTGTAATTAGGTCTAATCTTTATCATTTAATCTAATGATTCACCCAAATCATCCTATTATTTAATTAATTAATTCTCTCATCATTTAATTAATTAATTGACTTCTTAACTAATCTTAATAATTATGATAATTTATCAACCCATAGTTAAAGATTTCTTTAATTAACCACATCCTCTTAGTCAAATCCATCTAATTTCATTATTAACCCTAAGTCCAACCATCCCAACAATTAGATTAAGTTTAGCCATAACATCTCTAATACCACATCAATCCCTAATTCAATAATTACTAGGATCAGTTAAGAAATCTAGTTATTATTCACTTAAGTTAACCAAACATGAATCATTAATCCCATCAACCAACTCATCCAATAGTCCTAATCCCCAATCAAAACCCTTACTTGATCCAATCTCCTTACTGAATAATTCCGTCAACATGCTAACCTAGCAATCGTTACTTGATTTCTAAATCAACTTGATAACCATTAGATTCAACAAAACCTCTGGTTAATCAAAGCAACACATACCTCCTTCCTTTGGCACTTCAACTCTGAAGGAGACTCACGATGACCACTGTTGTGGCGGCAACCAGCGGTGATGCGCTGGGACCTCGAGCAGACGGAAGCAACAGTGAAAAGTCCAGTGTGGCCACCGCACTGTCGCGCATGGAGATGTAGCTAAGCACCGACGCCTCACGATCGTTCGTCACTGATGCTTGGGTGGCAACGGTGGAGGAAAAACGACAGAAAAGCTCGGCGATGTGGAGATGAGAGATGGGACGGAAACACACCACTCTTGCCCGCGACCGGAGAGGGGTTGGCGACGTCGATGTGATCCCGAGGGATAGAGAACGGAAGAGGGAGGCACAGCGGTGGACTGCGTCGCTTGAGCTGGAGAGGAAATCGCCGAGTTTGCTGCGGCGTCGACAGTTCCTCCGCGTGCGACGCTAGGTCTCGGATCGAGAGCGAGGAGAGGCGGCGCCCTTTGGGCTATCTTCGCGAGCGTGAAGAGAGGAGGAGACAAGGACGGCGCCGGCTCAAGGAGGGTTGGCTCAACTCCGGCGAACGACGACTGGCTGGGAAGAGATCGGCGACGTCGGGCGAAGAGAAGGGGAAGGATCGGCATCGGCTGGGTGGTTTAGGGCACGGAGATGATAACGAAAAGGATATATATATATATATAAACTTTTCCTTAAATAATTCCAAACCAACTCATCTTGCCAATTAAATCCATAATTATTTCCAAAAACTTCAGAAAATTATTCCAAAATTTTTCCTCTAATTATTTCCAATTTTTAACTCCTAAATAGGATGATTTTATATTTATATATCTATATATAATATTATTAATACTATTTTAATTATAATATGTTTTTTTAATTATTTATTTTATTTTATTTTATTCTCTTTTAGAACTGTATTTTACATTCTCCCCTACTAATAAAAATTTGGTCCTCCAAATTTCGCTATTAAACTCACCAAGTACTAATCTTCCATAAATAGTATAAATACTGAATGAGAATTATTCACTGTCTATCTAGAGGCTGAAATCCTAAACCTCAAGAAATTATTTGATGGGTTTATTCCTAGCTCTCCGACTCGACAATCGAAGCTACCAGGTCATACCCGTAACAAGTTAACGAATCGCTCCCATGGTCAACCACGACCATGAGTGTGAATCAAATGAGTTACCTACCATATTAACACTAAGCTAGTAAATATCTAATCGTCTAGTGTAGGAACCGATCTATAAATCTATTAAATTGGAACCTATCTCATTCGTCTCTGAGTGGTAGAGACACATATACTAACTGTGACCTACGCGTAGGTATCCTATAGTTCTTTAATATCACGGAAAACCCTATTCATCGACCTGCGATGCCTCCTTTCTAGTGACAGCGTAAACCTAGTCTATCTCTGGAACTGATGGTGGCTTCATCTGACTAAGTTGTGGCTGAATCTTCTGAACTTTGGCTGGCTGCATTCGCTGAAGCGCTGAAAGTCCGACTGACTACTGAGGTTGCTTCGATCATTTGCTGTGGTTGTTAAGTTGTAGCTTCGACTATCTGCTGAGGCTGGCAAACTGAAGGCTGATAGGCTGGTACAATTGAACTACACATAAAGAAAATTTAAGATAAATCCTAACTACACTATCTACTAATTAAATTTTGAGTAACCATGCGTTACTACCTAACCTGAATCGTCATAATTAGGTCAAACCCTAGACTCCAATATGGTTAACCAAACTCAATTCTTCTCAAGAATCCAGTTCATATCAACATGATCACTACAACATCCTAGTGAAACCTCTCTAAAACAACCTACTCCCTTGTTACAGAGTTGTCACAAAGACAATTAAAACAGGGTTCTAACCTAAAGCAAATCATCACATCTACCGATTTCGCCTATAACTCACCAATCAAAACAACTATTAAATAACAAACCATAACGTCATAAATCCACCAATAGTTTACTTATCATGCAGATGAGGTTTCATGATATCCACAATCCCTATACTATCCTCAGCCAAAACCTACTGGAATGACTCTCTAAAAGAGAAAGTAATTTATCCATCCGCACACAAGATCTCTAAATCAAAGATATCCACCTATGTCCTCAATATCATTCATACTTAATGATTTCCTGAGACATCCACCCTATCTACTAATTCCAATTTATCTTTAAACATCAATCAAAGTTGATCACTTCTTGATCCACCATAAAGTCATCCACACAGAAAATCGAAAATTCAACATTTCCCTAATATTCCTTTTCACAATATCCCCTAGAGTTAAATTTATTTTCTAAGATCACCCACACTCGACGTTTTCCATGAACAACTAAAAGCATCCGCAGTATACTACTATAACATATCTCTATCAAAACAACCAAAAGAGATAATACCTTATACACAAGTCAGCCTATTAGAATATTTAACAAGTATTACTAAAATATACAACTACTAACAAATTAATCAACTTACTTGCTCGTCGCTTGAAGAGTCCATTGCCGCTAAGTCCCAATACATCTAAGTCAAGAAAATGACTTCTAAAAATATTTTAAAAAAAATCCGGAAGCAAGTAAACCGAACAAACTCTCATAAATCCGAAAATCCCAAAGCAAATACATACGACATCGCAACAAAAACAACCAAATTACCACATTACCTAGACACCCTCGGGAAAAAAAAACATAAAGACATTACAAGCTTCGAGAAAACTGGCACTCTGATAACCCACCAAAAATAACTTCGTAAAACCCACAGGAACCCAAAATACCTCGACAACCTAAGTTCTGATACCACTAAATTGGTATCAGATACACTCTACAAAAATTCGAACCGAAAACAAGCAGGTATTGCAAAACCTAAGCTCTGATACCACTAAATTGTCACGCCCCAAGAGGCCCGGGCTCGCTCGAAAATCGGGCAGCACCTCCCCTGTACGGTGGACAATCTGAAACTTTTATACATGCACACACCTCAACACATATAATTTAGCTCAGCCACACTCGGCTGGCGTTCACATCAACACAACCACGCAGTTAAATAATATAACTGACAAATAATAAATATAATCTCTATAGCTAAGCGCAGCAACCCAAAATCCAGCAGAAATAAATAAGTACATGTTCGAAGGAAAAACCATAAACCATCCAAAACGATAATAAAACAAACACGACACTAATACTATAAAACGACTACGAGTGTACGAAAACCAATAAAAATAAATACTCAAACTGGGAGATTGGCAGTTGGATCCTCTCCTGGCCGCACGAGACACAGCTATTGATTACCTGAAACAAAAAGAAGAACGAGGGGTGGTGAGTTCCGGGTGGAACTCTGCGGGTATAAGAACAGATAAATGCATGGTATATAATAGGGTAAAGCAAGCATAAAGATAGCCAAAGGGTATACAGTCTCCGGAAATAAGAACATAAATAAAATGCATCTATACAAATAAAACATACCTGCAAACCATGTAACAAGTAGGGGCAAGATCAGAAATCCCCCTACTACCTCAATAAACTGCTAATATTGCTGAACATATCCACATCATATAATATGCAAATCATATCCGTATATGCATGTCAGTCAAATGCAACAATCATAGCTCAATCAAATGCAACAAACACAAGCAAATGCAAATGCATAATATGCACATGATGTTATGAACTGCACTGTACACACACCAACCACCATTAGGTTGAGTGGACAAGATACAAGCGCCAAATACCTGGGGCTATGCAAATACACCATGACAACCGTGACCCTGATATGAAAAGCCAAAATACCTGTGGCTTAAAATCCCAAAATACCTGTGGGAACTCCAAATACCAAATAGCTAAGTTGGTATCAACCCAGTTGCACACAACATCCCTGACAGGATCAGCTGTTCAGTAAATTTGCAGGCCTAATACCCAGTTGCTTAGTGACCCAATGGCCTAAACACTTACCTGCTTAGTCAACCCTTGATATAACCTCTTTGTTCCAATGGATGTGATATCTTAACGGTAGAGAGTTATCAAAGGTGCACATATATATAGGGGTCCCTTCTCCACAACGCAAGTATGTTGCTGTTCTCATTCTTCTTCTACCATTCCAATTCTCTTTGTCTGACTTAAGAGTCAGAGTGCCTACGCTAGGGACCCGTCGGCGTTACTTCTGACCTCTTCTTTGGCTTTCTTCTTAGGAGTCTTTTGGTGATCATCCCAACTTAGCTTCGACTCTTTGGCGAGTCTACATTGTTACTGTGTTGGCCCGTATTTGTGATACGTTGTTCTTTTTAGTTCGAGGATGGGATCAAATTGGCATCGTCTGTGGGAACTTGTTTCTTTGTTTGATTCTTGACACTGAGAATGACAGAATTTAATAACAACAAGACAACTACAATTTCACATGAAGATTTGGAGCTCTTGATAGCCGTTAGAGCCCAACTCTTGGTGCAGCAATATCAATAGCCCGGTAGTTCTGCCCCCCAGCTCCTACTATTTCTGTGATAGCCCCTCAAGAAGGAGACCCAGCTGGGAAACAAATTTAATTTCCCCGATCCCTCCTCTGATCGGAGGATCGAGGAGATGCACAAGCGACCGCATGGACATTGCTTCTTCTAGTCACACCAGAAACGATGCTCGCAGAGGAAAATCGCCAACCGAGCGACAATCCCTTGATCGGCTGAACGTGCCTTTTTCAAAAGAAATTATAGAAGACCCTTTGCCGTACCCTTTAAAGATATTACTATCACAGAATATGCAGGTACTATAGACCCTGAGGAACACATCATGAAGTTTGAATATGCAGCTATGCTTCAATAGTACTCCGATGGAGTGAAGTATAGATTGTACCACCCTCTCTGGCCCCACACAACGTTGGTTTGATCAGCTGCCACACGGTTCAATACATAATTTCAATGAATTCAAAAAGATCTTTTTACAATACTTTGTTAGTAGCAAAAGAAATCACAAAACTAACTTGAGCCTTTTCTCTATGAAGCAAGGCTCCAAGGAATCTCTTCGGGCGTACATTAAAAGATTCAACCAAGTGATCATGGATGTTCCTATAGCCACATAAGAGATATTGATTAGTTCATTTTCTCAAGGACTTATTGACAGAGACTTCTCTCAATCTATGGTGAGAAACCCCCCAAAAAGTTTTGATAATCTTTTGGGAAGGACCTCTAGCTACATCAATGTAGAAGATGCGCAAGCTGCTCGGCAGAGGGAGACTATGACGACTTCGCTACAACAAAGCACCAAGACAAACCCACCAATTGGCCCTTTGAGATGCCCCCGACTGGCTCCGAATAATAGGGAAGGCAGTCAAAAGCATATTAAGCAAGTGGAGATTGCTCGGAACAATCGAGCAGGAGACAATCGATGGAGGCTTTCTTGTACCTTCCATCGTACCAACACTCATGACACTAGCGACTGTCAATAGTTGGCACGAGAATAAGCTAAATAGGCCGCTCAGACTCAAGAATCGCAGCAGCATGCCTCTCCTCACAGGCAATAGAACAACCACCACCCACCAGGAGCACGAGTTCAACAATCTCCAGGGGTCGAGCGGGCTCCTCCTCCAACCGATTAGACATATGCTAATTCGCCTCCCATTGACGAAGAACAAGAGAATAAGCGTAATGCCACCTAGGGGGGAGTACATATTATTTCTGGTGGTCCTACTTATGGGGACACTAGTCGAGCCAGGAAAGCTTAAGTTCGACGCTTGAAAATTCATGAAATTGGAACAAGTTCTGCTCAAGCTATCGATCCACAGATCACTTTTGGACCTCAGGATCTACAGAAAGTTGAATTGCCTTATGAGGATGCTCTGGTCATTATGGCGGTCATCGCTAATTATGAAGTATACCGCACTTTGTAGACACAGACAGTTCGGTTAATGTCATTTTCAAGCAGGACTTTGATCAGTTGCAGATTGATATCGCCAAACTGCAGCCAGTGGCCACCCCCTTTACAAATTCATTGGAAATGAATTCTTGCCGATTGGCCAAATCAATTGGCCATCTCTCTGGGAGAAGAACCCCTGAATGGGACACGAAGATTTACCTTTTTGGTGGTGGATGCATCGTCTGCTTATAATGCCATCTTAGACTTACTGCGTTAAATGCCTTTAGGGCTGTGGTAGCTCCTTTCTATTTAAAGCTTCAATTCCCTGTCGGTAGTCAAGTAGGAGAAGTGCGAGGAGACCAACTTGTGGCTCTTCGCTGTTATGTTAATGATGTAAAAGTGGAATCTCGTAAAACTTTGTGAAATTCTACTGATCAATGTAATTTTGTTTCTCGCTCATCTTTGTCTGAGTTGGTGGAGAAAAAAAGGAGAAGTATAAGTTTATCTAGTTCGTTCGGAGGCCAAATCAAAATCACAGCTGATCTGCCACCTACTATATGGCAAGAACTTATCATTTGTCTTTCTCAGAACAAAAATGTTTTTGCTTGGTCCCCACAAGAGTTAGAAGGTATCTCCCCAGAGATCATAGAACACAAGTTGCGTGTGTATATCGATGCATGACCCATCAAGCAGAAGAAAAGAGATTTCAGTATAAAACAACATCAAGTTATTCAGGTAGAAGTTGATTAGTTGCTAAGGGCCAGACATATTTAAGAAGTATAATTTCCTGCTTGGCTCACTAATGTGGTGCTTGTGCCGAAACCCAACAACAAATGATGAGTCTGTATTGATTTCAGAGATCTCAACTGTCACACCCCTAGAGAGGAGCCGCTGGTCCAATATACAATCGGACAACATCTCCTATATGGCGGACAATATGAAACATACATACACACACACACTATATATGTCCTCTGGCCTTAAATAAAAATATATCAGCCAGTCCCAGCTGGAGCATATAAAAGAAAATGCATTCATGTAGGTACCTTAGGTGAGTATTAACCGAGTCAAGTTAGGTCCTATTGTGTATTGATCTCTTTGTCTAAGTGTGTAGCAACTTAGGAGCTCAGAAAGTCGAGCGAAAGATACAACGGTCGAGAAGGATGGCATGGGAAGGTAGCCGACGGGCTCGATACATCTGAGGGAAGTGGAGGACTGCGGAAGAGTACGTCAGTGTAGCGAGAAGGATGCGTGCGACGTCCAAGGGACGAGAAGCTGAGGGGAAGCAGGCTCGAGGAGAAAGCCGGAGAAGGGTTCGGGTGAGCCTAACTCTGGAAGGCCTAAGATCACCCAAGAAGACCCGCTGGAGACTGGTTAACATTGTACTGACCGAAAGTCACTTAGGCGCCCGAGTCAACTCGGGCGCCCGTGAATGGGGGCACCCCTATGCACTAGGGCACCCTTATTCTTGGGCGCCCCAATACATACAGGCGCCCGAGAAGCTATAAATCATCCACAGCTAGCCGTTCGCGAACGTTGCGAAGTGGATAACCCCTAAGCCACGTGTCAGGCGACCCTAAGCACTTAGGCACCCGTGTAGGGCCACATCAGCGATTGGATAAACTTGACTGGGGCTATAAATGGACCCCCAGAGCTTAGTTACATTCAATCAACTGTAACAAATTTCTATTGTGCTTTCCTTGTTTCTTCTTGAGTTCAAAGTGTGTAAGACGCTTTTCCGCCCCAAAGAGTTAATCAGGAGATCGAGCTACATTTTTGCCTTAGATTAGCACCTTCCTGGTTGCAAACCAAGTAAATTGGTTGTGCCTTTTTTCCCTTTTTGTTTAGCTTATTCTTATGTTTATCCTGCTTATAATCTAACCTCCATCTTTGTTGAGCAAGAACCAAAGATTACTTTTATTTTCATGGGCAATGCACCCCTTCTTATCGACTGCACGATCACCGACAATCCATAACATAAAAATTCATTAAGACTTACCTGATCTGCCATCCGGATAGGCGCGCAGCAAAACATATAGCATAAAGTCCAACAAAGGACTCAAACATACAATCCACACATCAATACAATGCAAATACAAGTCCCCGATGTAAAAAAAAATACAGAGTATAACAAATCATAACCAAGGCGGAAAACCCAAAATCGGAGTTGTCGAGTCCTAGGACTGGCAACTTAGCTCCCTTGGCGACCAATCAACCTGAAAACAAAAACAGGGTAACGGGTGGTGAGTCCAAGTGGACTCTGCAGGCATAGAGATAGACATGTATGACAATATAAATAGCTATACAAGCTATAAAGAAACAACAGGATACAGTCTCAAGGGAATATCAGGATATGCAAATTGAAAGTACTGAATGAATGTACATACTAGAATCCATCTATCCTGCGGGGTGGTGCGATCAACCCTTAGGTATCATTAATTACAAAACACAATCCAATGGGTAAACTGTCCTCTGTATGTGCATGTCAAACATATGCATCAAACAAATGCAGCAAGCATAAACAAATGCACAATGCATCATATGCACATAATGCAATGACATGTGTCACTCCTGATGCCAATCAAGCCACCATCACAGGTCATAAGTGAATGACCGAGTGGGTAGGGCTGTGACAATTGTATGTACTTTGCCATCATTGCTCCTGAGTGACCGAGTGGATAGGATGCTGGTAGAGGACCATCCTCCTACCCCAAGTCATATGGGGGAGCATCACTCTCGTCTCCTCTAATCACTGGAAAGAGGAGGGATCCCTATCTACTACAACGCTCCGGAACCACTACCCATGAGTGTCTGAGAGGAGCAGTATAGAGCAACTACACACACCCACTAGTATCCACTAACCTGTGAGTAACCGTGTGTGCAAATTCAGAATGAGACTGACGATGAGCCCAGACCATAAGGGATGCCAATGATTATCAGCATGCAACAGTGCAGGGATGATACATGACTCTAACACATGCAACATCTATCAGGTCATCATCCATAACTCAATCTAACATGCATAGGTCGAGCACATGTATCATGACCTAACGATCATGTAACTAAGTACACATGCAAGTATACCATGCAACCAATCAATGCAAATATAAAGTGACATGCCACTATATCTACGTACACATGCACATCTAAATACTATACAGAATCATATATCAAATAACGAGACTGTATAGATAGGAATTAGATCATCTCAAAGATCAAACAATAAGTATCAAGCAGGATAACAACGGTAGCAGATATTATTAGGATATATACTAAAAGCCTAGCTTTTGTATGAACATCTATATTTTGAAATGAGAATCACATGATCATTGTTTACATTTTATATTTGATATATATATGCTATTGTCTAATACTTTGCATTGTAGATAACATGGTGTGTGGTGTCACACAGAAGATCATGTTATCAGCCCCTTGTAGAGTATAAGTATAGGCTCACAACCTAGATGATTTTGGACAAACCATTGGTATGATTGTAGTGTAATTTGGTATTGGTTTATCTTGACCATAGAATTATATTAGTACACGTTGTGTGTATTGAGCAGGATCGATATAGAGGTGATTCAATTTATACTGACTATATAATTGAATCAGACCTCAGTTATTATGGAGTACATATTCTTAATCCCGATATAATAACGGACACATGCACTTAATATTTATTTCTTTGATTTACCAATGAACAAGATTTATTTGTTAAATCAATAGGCCCGGTAAGTTGGAAATAATATTATTTACATGGTGTGCCGTTGATTATACAAGGAAATCGTGTCCTGGTGAGTCAGGTTGATGATGTCCTCTTGAGGAGCTCATAAAACTCATCATGTTAAATCCTGCAGGTGGACTTGGTCACACATGATGATAAGGTTGAGTGGTATTACTCAAGGAGTTAGATATTAATTAATTAAATTGTCAGTAATTTAATTAATTAAAGGACATTCGATATCTTAAACATGGGGAGATTTTGTACACATAATATGTGGAACCCATATTTAAATATGGGGGTTGGTGAGGTAGATCAATGGTGATCCTTTAGTGGATTGGATCATCATTAATAGATCGGGCTTTGATCCATTGGGTGGCCAAGACCCAACTCCTCCTCATGGTCCCTATTGTAGCCTATATATACCTCATGTGTCATGAGACCAAGACATACCATAACCCATAACCTAATTCTCTCCCTCTCACAATTTTCTCTCTCCTAGGGTTGGCGTCGGCGGGTTGGAGGAGGAAGAAGGATTCGACCAGGGAAGAAGAAGAAGTGACTTCATCTTCTTCTCTTCATCTCCTTCTCTTCTCTTTCCTTGGGTGTTCGCCATCAATTGGTCTAGAGGAGAAGAAAGAGGCACCGGCGGTTGAAGAAGAAGGCTTCACTTGCTTTCTTTTGGCCGACGCGAGTAGAGAGGAAGAGGGTGGTGTCGGCTTGGGTTTAGCTTGAAGGAGAGACTTGTTTTCTTTTCTTCTTCTACTTCTTCCTCTTCCTCTTCATCCCTTGTGGCCGGCGCAAGCTAGAAGGAAGAAACTTCCTCCTTTGGCCGGCGACAACAAGGCTTTGGTGGCCAGCGGCAATAACCCTAGAGGTTAGGGTTTCGGTGGCAAGAAAGGAGAGGAAGATTGGTGCCTTGGTGACTTCGGTTCTTGGATGATCGTCGCCCACACGACGTCCAAGAAGAGGTTGGGTCATACAATAGAAGATCGCGAGGTAAACAAGAAAGGTATAATTTCTTGTTTTGGTTCCTTTCATTTGATCTTGTTTAATTAATTATCATATTGGTTAATTAATTATTGTCATGAACCCCGATGATAAACACAAAAACCGGCGATCCACTCATCGTCTATTCCGTGGCTAATCGGTTGGACGAGTTTGATTGCTAGAACAATATGTTTGTTTAAGCGGTCGCTCAAATCGGTTAGTACGATGATGAGTCGGTCATGTGGGAAATTGTTCTCCATTCGGATTGAATAAATTTTAATCCGGGGACATGGAGAGGTTTCCCATGCGCGACCTGGAATCTCAACAATTGGTATTAGAGTCAATGGTTTCCGGTTTTATGTGTTTTGGATTCGGTTACATTTTATGCATTTATCATATATTTTATTATGCCGGATAATAGTAGGATGTGCGTAGGTTAACTCTTTGGTTGCAGGCACGAGATCCGACTATTATGGCTTAATATGTTGTGTATGTGATTGTGTGTGCATGTGTGTAATTTTATTTGAATCCTCGGGGTTGACGAGGCTAAATAGTATTTAATTTTTGTAATTAAATACGACAATTATTTAGCCATGCATTTTAGTTTACTTTCGATCTAGACTTGTTGTACACTTCTTGTGGAGTATAGGATCGATGGATATAAATTAAAATATTTTTTTTAATCTCAGCTCGGAGCTCCTTCATGGAATGGATGAGGCTTGCGCATGGTGATTGGAGGAGGAGACGAGGTGGCGACACGACTGGAGGCATATTGGAGACAAAAGCCATAATAGTTGGAAAAATTAGTTTTTTCTTATTTATTGTTTTTTGTTTATATGCTTGTTGTGCTTGCATGGTAAAATTCCTCAATTATAAATTACTAAGTGGGAGAGGAACTCTAAGAGTCCCATGACCTCCATTACAAATTTGACATGTGATGCGAACAAACTTGCGCGTTGTCTCTGAGTGCCTTCCTCCATATCGGATGAGTTTGTTTCGCGGATCACTAGGTCATACATGGTTATAGGAAGTTATTTAGGAGCGTGTGATCTTCCCCATCGGACGACACATAATCCTAGATAATTTCTTTAGTATCGTGTAATGGTGAACACTTAGATGCATTTAATAGTATCCTCCCCATCGGAGTCACTGCTATTACTTGTAGGGCCGAAGAGGAACCAACTATTAATTTTATTTATCTAAAAGTTAGGTTGATAAGATAATAAAATTAATGGGTAAAATCTCCTCTTATAAATGTAGAATTCGTATACGTCCACACTATCGTGACATACTATATTCTCGGTGTTTTAAGGTGTTGGTTGATTTTAAAATTTTATTGTTTTAGGAATCAATAATTTTTTGAAATCTAAAGTTTTGATCATTGTGTTTCTCAGGATAATTTTGTTGGTGCAAGATGCATCGGTGATGTCCTCCTCTAGTGTTTCAATGTTTAACAATATGCTTAAGTTAGTGATATACTAGACAAAGGAAGGGTTAGTCAAGAAATCCGTTCAAGGTAAAACAAAGTCCTAGTTAACCTAGGCAATAAGTCCTGGTTCGAGGAATTGGGCACTAAGTCCTGGCTGCGGTCTGGGCACCTAAGACCTGACCGAGGGTTGGGCACGAAGTCCTGATTCGAGAAATTGGGCAACAAGTCCTGGCCGAGGGTTGGGCACCTAAGTCCTGACATAGGGTTGGGAAATAAGTCCTAGTCGCGGACTGGGCATGAAGTCCTGATTCGAGGAATTGGGCAATAAGTCCTGGCCGAGGGCTGGGCACTAAGTCCTGGTGAGTGAAGCTGGGCAAAAGTCCAACCGGAGGAGCCGGTTGGCAAAACTTCTCCTGAGAGGAGTAGGTGAAAGACGCGTTCCCCGGGAAGGGAACATAAGCGTCGGTTCGACCTAGGGTTTCGCGGGAAATCCAAAGTCAGAACCAATAGTTAAGGCTAAGATTATATATGTGTTTGTTTTGTGTTTGTATATCTTGCAGGTACCTAGAATTGGAGGCAAAGCAGGCGAACAAACACAAAAGAAGCTGAATCACATCTTCCTGGGCGCCCCCATTGAACCTGGGCACCCCCATTAAGCCAGGTGCCCTGGATGCCATGAGCCTGGATGATCCAAGCGCCCTGGAGGGTCTAGGGTGCCCTGGATTGGGTTCTTATCAACTTCGCGAAGTTCGCGAGTTTGGATGGATTTTTGACCGCTATTGATGCGCCCCATAGCAACACAGGCACCCAAGAAGAAGCTATAAAAGGGGCTTCGACTCCCCAACTCACAACATAAACTACGACATCATTCTAAGCATTCTGAGTGACATACTTCGGAGTTCCAGATCGGCCGAGTCTTCGACGTTTCATTTGTTTACGACAAGTTTCTAAAGAATTTTTTAACAAGTCGATATTCACCACCCCTCTATCGACGGCACCGGTCCCACAGGTGGTATCAAAGCCTGGTAGCTCTTCACCGGACTAATAGCCGACGAAGCAAAGACACCAAGAGTTGAAGGGGAGCCCAGGGGTGAATCAGGTATACTTTTTAATTATAGTAAATTTTAAATTTCATATTACATGTTTTTAAGTGTAGGGAGAGAGGACACTATAAAAACCAGTGTCCTACTCGTAAGACTCGATCATCACCACCGATGGCAAAGGAGGTACCAGCGCTATGTAATGACCCTCTCTTACTAACCTTGACCTTATAGGGTCGTTACGTTGACTTTACTGCTGGGCCAAAACCAATCGAATTAAAATAAATAAATAAATTTAATTCTTGTTGGCTTTGGCAGGATTTAAACCCTAACCTCTTCCTTGCAAGGCCCAAGCACTAACCATCAACCCTAAACTCTTTTTCTTTTAAATTGGCACCAGTCGACTGATAAGTCATCAGTCGACTGCACCTGGGAATCACTCACCCAAATCTTTCTGTTCCCTCGGGCAGTCGACTGATACCTGCATCAGTCAACTGATACGCCTGGAACTGCAGTTTCCAGGTTTAGAAACACTGATCAAGTGCACCAATGCATTCTATTTCGACTACACAACAATATAATGTTGATGCAGTCTGACCCTGATTGTTATTTTGGTGTTGACAACGATTTAAGTTTAGTTGAATGAATTTGGGTTAAGTCCAGGTGGATCGGGAGATCGCACGCTGGCATGGGAAAAGACCTAATGGGACTAGGCACACCTAGTGGGACTAGGTGTAGTGAAAAGTCCTAGCTTGGAAGGCTAGGTGAAAAAGTCCTAACTTGGAGGGTTAGGTGAAAAGTCCTAGCTTGGAGGGCTAGGTGAAAAGTCCTAACCTGGAGGGTTAGGTGAAAAGTCCTAGCTTGGAGGGCTAGGAGAAAAGTCCTAGCTTGGAGGGCTAGGTGAAAAGTCCTAACTTGGAAGGTTAGGTGAAAAGTCCTAACTTGGAGGGTTAGGTGAAAAGTCCTAGCTTGGAGGGCTAGGTGAAAAGTCCTAACTTGGAGGGTTAGGTGAAAAGTCCTAACTTGGAGGGTTAGGTGTGAAAATTCCTAACTCGGAGGGTTAGGTGATGAAATCCTGGTGAGTGAAGCCAGGTCCTAGCTTGGGAAGCTAGGTTGGAGTCCCTGGATCGGTCTGGTGACCGATCAGGGAGGTTGGCACGGAGTTTCTTCGTGGATCGGTCTGGTGACCGATCCAGCTATGTCTGATCGGTCTGGTGACCGATCAGGGAGCATACAGAGACTTGGCTGAATTCTGTTCAGGTCCTGATCGGTCTGGTGACCGATCAGGGAGAGAACAGAAGCTTTTCTGTTCGGCTCCTGATCGGTCTGGTGACCGATCAGGGAGAGAACAGAAAGGTTTGGGTTGGCTTCTGTTCGGCTCCTGATCGGTCTGGTGACCGATCTGAGAAACTATTCAGATCGTTCTGGTGAATGATCAAATGTCGCGAGCTACTCACTATAACCGATCAGGCTGGAGCCTGATCGGTCGGAGAGTGGCCTGATCGGTCTGGTGACCGATCAGGCCACACCCTGATCGGTCGGGTGACCGATCAGGGCTTCGGGCTGGTAATAGCTGGAGAAGGCTCTGCAAGCTGGATCGGTCCGGTGACCGATCAGTAAGCCTAACTTTAATTCAAAATGCGCTGTCAGAGTTCTGATTGCGCTCTGAACACTAATGTCTCTCTTCTGATCACCACTGATATGTTCTGATGTTTTGATCTTCTGTTAATTTGCTGTTCTAATGAGTTGCTAAGTGTGCAGGTGAATCAGGTTTCAACAAGGAGAGTCAAACAGAGGCTTTTGCTACATCAGATTGGGCAGGTTTCCATCTTAGGTTGCAACGGATCCTGGCGCTGCTGGAGCTGCTGACTCGGGCTCGTCTGAGGAAAGCTCAGGGAGTCTAGGAGAGCTCAGTAGTAGGTGGGCAGTTGTAGTTGAGCAGCTGGGAGCTGCAGAGAGGTGGCTGTGACCTGACGATTAGTGGGAGAGGCTTAAGGGCTTGGTAGCGAGGATGAAGCCTTGGTAGAAAACGTGATCTCTTCTCTGGTTTGCGATATCTTCTTCCTTGAGTTACAACTGAGAAGCTGGGTTGCGACAACACACATTCTGATCCTTGAAGCAACCTGTTGAGACATTGCATACTCGAGCACTTGGAAGAAACAAGGAGCTTGAGCGAGTCCATTAGCAAGAAGACACGAAGAAGGGAGTTCTTGCGTGAGATCTGTGCTGAGTGGAGCTCGGTGAGGAGTTCGCTTGTGTTCTTGCTGTCCTAAGTGCTCAGTAAGATTCCTTCTTGTGTTTCATTGTGCTTAATACTTTATCCCTGTTGAAACGCTGTGGAGAGGTTACTCCACCGAGAAGGAGGTTGCACTTTATCTGAATTTTCGGGGCTTGATCTGTCGACGATCAAGGCATCGCCCACCTCACGGGCACGCCAAGGAGTAGGGGCAAGTTATCCCCGAACCTTGTATATCGCCTTGTTAGCATTTTGGTTTGTCTTTAGTTTCTGCACTTTGCTTCTGCTGTTATACTTTGTATTGCTTCCGCTGCCTAACCTCTGAAGTGCAGAGAAAATTTGAAAGAGCTAACTCTTAAGTGTCTGGCTACATTCACCCCCCTCTCTAGCCATCCAAGCACCTACAAGTGGTATCAGAGCTTGGGGCTCTGTTCAAACGACTTAACATCCGAGAGCTTACAACAACGATGGCTCTGAGAGAGGGGTTTAGCACCAGCCGACCTCCATTCTTTGACGGCACAGATTTTCCATATTGGAGGTCAAAGATGGAGTTCTACCTTAAAACCAACATAAGTATGTGGTTTACTGTCAAGGATGGTTTTTCCCCTCCAAAGGATGATGAGGGAAAAGAGGTAGACTTCTCATGTTGGTCAGCAGATCAAATCCGGAAAGGTGAAGCCGATGCGAAAGCGGTGGTAACTTTGCAATGTGGGTTGACCAAGGACCAACTAATCAAGGTTGGTCCTTTCACAAGTGCTAAGGATCTATGGAATAAGATCATTGAGCTCCATGAAGGAACTCATGAAACCTGGACAGCCAAGAAGGACCTCCTTCTCAATCAACTTCAAAACCTCTCCATGAAGGAGAGTGAAACGGTAAGTGAACTTCATAGCCGGTTCAAGGAAGTTCTCAACGGACTCCATTCCATTGATGAAAAGGTCGAGAACCGCGACCTTGTGAGGTATGTGTTAAAAGCTTTTTCAAGGAATGCCTTGTGGTCATCCATGGTGGATGCCTACAAGGTTTCTAAGGACTTGTCAATTGTAAAGTTGGATGACTTATTTTGTGAAATGGAGCTACATGAAATGGCTAACAAAGGCCCCAAGGAAAAGGGGATTGCACTTGTAGCAGGGGAAAAGACCAAGAAGAAGGAGAAGGAAGTCTCTTCATCTTCATTCACTTCCTCTTCATCCGAGTCCGAATTTGAGGAGGATGACAGTGAATCCTCTTCATCTGAAATGGCAAACTTCGTAAGGAGAATGATGAGGAAGAGCCGACGCTACAAGGGGAAAGGTAACCCTAGTGAAGTTAAATTTGATAAATCTAACATTACTTGCTTTGAGTGTAGCAAGAAAGGGCACTTCAAGAATGAATGTCCAAAGTTAAAGAAGGAGGAGACATCAATGAAGAAGAAGAAGGCCTTGAAGGCCACATGGGTTGAATCGTCCTCTAGTTCATCCGAAGAAGAGAAGGGGGAGAAGAACACTCATCACTTTGCCCTCATGTCCATAGAGAATTCAAATGAAGAGGAGAGTGATAATGAATCAAGGAGCTCCTCAACCGCGCCTTCATCATCTTCGGATGATGAAGATGTAATCTCTCCCGAGTTGGATAAGTGCTATAGGACAATAGCATGTTTGACTAAGTGGTTAAAGAAATCTAAGAACAAAGTAAAATCATTAAAATTGGAAGTAGAAAAGTTGAAAACCTCTAAGGATGAGGTAACTAATGATTTGCATGATGCATCCCTTGAAAATGAAAACAAGACCCTAAGGAGCAAAATTGAAAATCTCAAGAATATTCTTGAGAAGTTTTCAACTAGCTCCAAAACCTTGGATATGATCTTAAACTCACAAAGAGAGGTTTATAACAAGGTTGGTTTGGGTTACCAATCTAAAGATCCGAGTTTCATATCATTGATGTCTAGAACCCATAATAGGTCACAACATGTTTCTAGGGTTCAAAAGGTTAGAAAGAAAATGACTAAGGCATGGGTGCCAAAGTCATTCATTATAGATGATTTAGGTCCCAAAATTTGAGTACCTAAAATCTCCATATTTCGAATTGTATAGGCACTAGTTGAGGGGGAGCATCTATCAACATGGGAGGTTGATATTTGGTGCTCCAAACCCATGACCAAGGAAAAATTGTCATTCACATGATTGGTTATGGAAAATTCAACTTAAATGCCTTGATCTCTATTGTTTTAGTTCTTATAACGATATGATCCCTTGGCTAGTGATTTTTATGGATTTCATGTGTCAAAGTATTTAATCATGCTTAAGTACAATCTACTTTAGTATTCAAGTTCTTCCATGATCAAGTTTGCTTTCAAAACAAAGAAGAAACTGTCTAGTTCAAATAACAATACATGTTCATTACTTCTAGTAACCATGGTTGGTAAATTTCTGTTTGAAAATTGAATGGTTGAGATCATGAATAGTATAACTAAGGATTGGATGCATTTTCATCAGCTGTTTTCCTGTGTTATGTATGCCATGCTTAACCTTTTAGTTCACTTGGAAAGAAAATAGTTATAATTTGTTGCTAGTAATTGAGATTAGGACTATGGACTAAATTAGATTATCAAAATCATGTGCACACTGATAAAAATTGATCAAAAGTGGAACATAACATTGAAATTGATACAAACATGTTTTTGTTTCTTGTCATAGAAATTCTCAACTCTTGATGTGGAATAAGGCTTAGTTTAAAAGAGACAACTCATGTTGTCTATTTTGGGTAAGGGAAACCCTCTCTAGGAACAAATGGATTAACTCTAATTGAACTAGGGTTTAGAAGTAGTTGAGAGTCGAATCAAACGTGGTTCTGACTCATATCAAGGTTTCTGAAAGTTTGTTTGTGAAATCTTATCGGAACAAACAAGTTTCTGAAACAAACAACTTTCTGTATCAGACCTGATCGGTCCACCGACCGATCAGGACTCACCCTGATCGGTCTGGTGACCGATCAGGGATCCTTCTGATCGGTCCGGTGACCGATCAGATCAATTCAGATCAGGGAATTCCCTGATTAGGTCAAAAATTCTTGAGTCCTATCCCCCTTCATCGAATTATATCAGATTATTGATCATACTGATACAAACGAATCTGATACAAACCAATTACAATTGAAACATACTTGATCATCCATGGGTACAAACTGGTACTAAAGGAGTACAAGTTTGTTCAAGTGGTAAAATATGGGTAGAAACCTTTAAGACCCTTGATTCTCAGAAATTTTTCTGAAACATCAAGTGTTAAAATGAGGTTTGGCTAATGATACTTGAAACAAACCTAATACTGATTTGATACAAACCTATGTTGGAATGTTCAAATTCATAAGAAAGGTTTTGTTGAGTCATGACTCTTGTTCTTAATGACGTGTTTCAGAAATTTTTATGAAATGACGAATATTAATAGAGTCTACACCCCTGTTGTGGAATGCAAATTATTAATGCAGTCTGATCAGGAACGTATCAGAGTTTCAGAAATTTGTCTGAAATCTGATCGGTCCCCAGACCAATCATAAATATTTCTGTATCACGTAATCAACGAACCTGATTGGTCACGGAGACCAATCAGGACTATGTGTCAGATACAGATGCATTCCTTACTTGTCATATGAAACATATACATGTTTGACCATGATATACTTCTGTATATGTTTCCATGTGAAATTTACACTCTTTGCCGTATGATGCATATACATTGTTGCCATGATACATTTATGGTATATGCCTCTCATATGCAATTCAAAAAATTCATCCTTTGACTGACTTGTCATATGAAACATATACATGATTGACCATGATATTATTCTGTATATGTTTTCATGTGCATTTACCTTTGATTACTTTGGGGGGAGACCCGTGTTTGAGGGGGAGGTATGTTCAAACTTAATAACCATACCCTTTTCGATGTTTGACAAAGGGGGAGAAAATGGTTGATTAAGTTTAGGGTTATTGTAGGGGGAGGATTTTGATTCCCTTACGATAATTGAACTGCCTTCAATTGATCATTAATGCCTAAACTTAAATCGGGTTGTCAAACAACAAAATGGGGGAGATTGTTGATGCAGTCTGACCCTGATTGTTGTTTTGGTGTTGACAACGATTTAAGTTTAGTTGAATGAATTTGGGTTAAGTCTAGGTGGATCGGGAGATCGCACGCTAGCATGGGAAAAGACCTAGTGGGACTAGGCACACCTAGTGGGACTAGGTGTAGTGAAAAGTCCTAGCTTAGAGGGCTAGGTGAAAAGTCCTAACCTGGAGGGTTAGGTGAAAAGTCCTAGCGTGGAGGGCTAGGTGAAAAGTCCTAACTTGGAGGGTTAGGTGAAAAGTCCTAACTTGGAGGGTTAGGTGAAAAGTCCTAGCTTGGAGGGCTAGGTGTGAAAATTCCTAACTCGGAGGGTTAGGTGATGAAATCCTGGTGAGTGAAGTCAGGTCCTAGCTTGGGAAGCTAGGTTGGAGTCCCTGGATCGGTCTGGTGACCGATCAGGGAGGTTGGCACGGAGTTTCTTCGTGGATCGGTCTGGTGACCGATATAGCTATGTCTGATCGGTCTGGTGACCGATCAGGGAGCATACAGAGACTTGGCTAAATTCTGTTCAGGTCCTGATCGGTCTGGTGACCGATCAGGGAGAGAACAGAAGCTTTTCTGTTCGACTCCTGATCGATCTGGTGACCGATCAGGGAGAGAACAGAAAGGTTTGGGTTGGCTTTGTTCGGCTCCTGATCGGTCTGGTGACCGATCTGAGAAACTATTCAGATCGTTCTGGTGAATGATCAAATGTCGCGAGCTACTCACTATAACCGATCAGGCTGGAGCCTGATCGGTCGGAGAGTGGCCTGATCGGTCTGGTGACCGATCAGGCCACACCCTGATCGGTCGGGTGACCGATCAGGGCTTCGGGCTGGTAATAGCTGGAGAAGGCTCTGCAAGCTGGATCGGTCCGGTGACCGATCAGTAAGCCTAACTTTAATTCAAAATGCGCTGTCAGAGTTCTGATCGCGCTCTGAACACTACTGTCTCTCTTCTGATCACCACTGATATGTTTTGATGTTTTGATCTTCTGTTGATTTGCTGTTCTAATGAGCTGCTAAGTGTGCAGGTGAATCAGGTTTCAACAAGGAGAGTCAAACAGAGGCTTTTGCTACATCAGATTGGGTAGGTTTCCATCTCAGGTTGCAACGGATGCTGGCGCTGCTGGAGCTGCTTGTTGATGCAGTCTGGCCCGAGTGTTGTTTTGATGTTTGACAACGATTTAAGTTTGGTTGAATGAATTGGGATTAAGTCCTAGTCGGGGACTGGGCATGGTAAAAGTCCTAACTCAGAGGGTTAGGTGATTGGAAATCCCGGTGAGTGAAGCCGGGTCGTGGTGAGTGAAGCCAGGTGATGGAAATCCCGGTGAGTGAAGCCGGGTCCTGGTGAGTGAAGCCAGGTGGTGGAAATCCCGATGAGTGAAGCCGGGTCCTGGTGAGTGAAGCCAGGTGGTGGAAATCCCGGTGAGTGAAGCCAGGTGATGAAAAGTCCTAGCTTGGAGGGCTAGGTGAAAAATCCTGGCTTGGAGGGTCGGGTGCCTAGCTTGGTGGGCTAGGTTGAATGATGTTCTAACTCGGAAGGGTTGGGTGAAAAGTCCTAGCTTGGAGGGCTAGGTGAAAAGTCCTAACTTGGAGGGTTAGGTGCAAATTCCCAACTTGGAGGGTTAGATGGAAAAATCCTAGCTTGGAGGGCTAGGTTTGAGTCCCTGGATCGGTCTGGTGACCGATCACGGATATTGGCACGCTGCTCCGTCGTGGATCGGTCTGGTGATAGATCAGGGAGCAGGCGTGGCCTCACTGTTTGGCTCCTGATCGGTCCGTTGACCGATGAGGGAGCAGACAGTGTCCTCACTGCTTGTCTCTTGATCGGTCCGGTGACCGATCAGGGTGCGATCAGTGAGTTGAGTTCTCCTGCTGATCAGGTCCTGAACGGTCCGGTGACCGATCAAAGACTTAGGATTTGATTTCCGCAGTTACTGTTCACTCAGACGTGGACGCATCAGGCTCGAGCCAGATCTGACAGTGTCCATCCTGATCGGTTTGGTGACCGATCAGGCTTCACTCTGATCGGTCTGGTGACCGATTAGGCTTGTGTCACCGCGAGAGCTGGGAGTCCCAGCAAAGCGGTGGATCGGTCTGGTGACCGACCCACAAGCTCTGGATCGGTCCGGTGACCGATCACTTTAATTCAAATTGCACTGTCAGACGCTCTGATCGCGTCTAACTGTATCTGATTCTCTGCGCTTAACATCTGATACTTGATTTACTGAGTGATATGCTGTTCTAACACTCTGATTAAGCTGCAGGTGACAGCGAAGGATTCAAACACTCAAGTAGAGTCAATGGAGACCTTTCCTTGGAGCAGGTTTGTCTGTTTTTCCATCTCAGGTTGCAACGGCCGAGCTGCAGACTGGAGCTGTGACTGGAGCTTGGCTGAGGGAAGCTCAGGGAGTCCAGGGAGAGTTCAGTGGTAGCTGGCGTTGGCAGGTGAGCAGCTGGAGGCTGCAGGGAGATGGTGTCACCTGATGCTTGGTGGAGAAACAAAAGGGCGCAAGAAGGCTTCATTGAAGTAGAGTTCGCGAAAGTGATCGTTGGCTTGAGTCTTGCTGCGATTTTGTGTTCTCCACAACTTGCTTGTGTGTTCTGAAGTGTCATCTTGTGCAAGCAACTGAAATCTGAGAAGCAACCATTCCCTACTTGAGCACTTCCAGGAAGGAACAAGAGGCTTCGAGTCCAACAGCGAGAAGACACGGAGAAAGGGTTCTTGCGTGAGATCGTCGCTGGGTGGAGCTCAGGAGGAAGCTTGCTGTGTTCTTGTCTTTGCTAAGTGCTAAGTAAGATCTTTCTTGTGTTTCATTGTGCTTAAACCTATATCTTTGATTGAAATTCTGTGGAGAGGTTACTCCACCGAGAAGGAGGTTGCTTTCTATCCGGTGTTAACCGAGGCTTGATCTACCGACGATCAAGGGATCACCCACCTTAAGGGCACGCCAAGGAGTAGGGGCAAGTTATCCCCGAACCTTGTAAACCCTCCTTGTTAGCGATCTTATTTGTTTGTTCTAGTTGTTTTTGTTTACTTCATTTCTGCACTTCTCTGTTGTGACGACCCGACTTCTCTTCCTTAAGGCGGACGTCACTTTCACTTAACCTTAACTTTACCTTATCCTTAGCCTTAGGTTTCAACTACTTGACTTCCCTTAACTTGCTCTGAATTTTTTTTCCAACGGCACCAGTCGACTGCTAGAAGGCCAGTCGACTGGTGTCAGCCACAAAGCTCTCGGGGCGCGGCACCAGTCGACTGGCCTCTCGGCAGTCGCCTGGTGCATCGAACAGTAGGTTCTGTTCGCGGCACCAGTCGACTGGCTTCAGGGCAGTCACCTGGTGCATCGATCAGAAAGGCTCGGTTCGATAGGGCAGTCGACTGGTATCTGAACCAGTCGACTAGCACGCCTGAAACCTGCATTTACAGACCTGGGAGCCCTTTTCAAAGGTCCACCATTCACACACTTCCAATGCATATAAAGAAATAACTCCAAATCTATACTCTATACTAGTTTTATAAGCATCTTAGCAACCCAAAACAACCCATTAACTTGCAATTAGGATCTTTTGCGGAATTTAAGAAACTATCAAAGCATACGAAATCTATACTAGAGTTTGTACTCAACTTTGTCTCTATGCAAAGTTTAAACAAAATCCTTACGTTTTACCAATCCAAAACACAACCACAAGGTTCTATAAGACTTAACCCAAAGATCTCTTCCACGGTTCCGCCGCCACTGAACATCAATGCAAGTCTCGTTCGCCTCCTTAGCTTATGCTTTTTCTTTACCTTTATCTGCAATAGAAGGAAATGCAACTAATAAGCGATTTACTTAGTAAGTAAATCCTAACTCACAAATCCATGCGATCAATGATAAACATGCTTTTTTCAAAGAATGCTTGCTTCAAAATACATGTACTTGGAAATATTTGCACATGGGAACTTTCATACACTTATCATGCTCAATCATGCTTGAAAATATTTACTTGCATCAAAACACTTGCAAACTTAATATGCTCATGATTCCTTTTGAAATTTGATACTTATACCTTTCCATACTTTAAAACACTAACTTCTTTGCTCTTGCTCTTTAACACGTTTGTAACATAACCATGTTAACATACATAACGAAAACATGCACTTAAGAAAATTGAAACACTTACATATACTCATATACTTCAAAATAATAATCAACTTTCTCAGGCCTTGACACTGTACCTGGTATCAATGTACCAATGCGCGCTTCCCTAATAGGTTTCGGGGTAGCTAGCCACCGCACCCTATTAGAGCTTCTTTCTAACTTTCTGTGGGCCTCTCATTTGCCCGGTATATGTCACTTTATAAAAGTAAAATACTTTCTTACTCATAATGCTTATACTTATCAAGCTATCTTTCTTTTTGCATAAATTTTTGCACTACAAAACTTTACCTTTCTTACTTGGAACTTTCATCGAGCACCTTGCGTGCCCTTAACCCAAAACACATTTTTGAGACTTTTCAAGAACTTGGTCTTATCATGCTTAGATCACACATACAAAACCTACTCAAATTCAAGTTCTATGATAAAAACATGTATTCTTTAGAAACTTAAATCACACAATAAAACAATATTCTCAAAGCATGCACTTAGATCACAAAATCACGGTTCTACAATGAGAAACTACATACGAAACTACTTCTATTGCAGGTGAGTGATTTACTTACCCTTTTCTTGAAGAAAACTCACTAAGTATATCAAAAATCCTATCGTAGGACTCCTTTTCTCTTCCTTGCGAGAAAACTTCACTCCTTGGCCCTAGGGAAGAAGCCCTAGGTTCTCCACTCAAGAGGAAGAAGAAGAAGGAAGAAAACTCCTCTTTTCTCCTTGTTTTTGCAGCCTTCCAAACCCCTGTTCGCGCGGCCTCCCAAAAACCTAAAGGGGGTCTTAACGCAACTTAAGTGGAAGTTGAAACATCTCTTCATAAAAAGGGCTTACTTAACTATAACATTAATTCACTTCATTTTTTTTTGTGCTTGATACCCCTAACCTTCTGGCTAGCCGAGTCTGCTTAAGGATTGGCTTTGCCCTGTGGTCGCGAGATCAAACCTCCGGCCGACCTTTTTTCTTTTTCTTTTTATTTTAATTCGAAAAAATGCTAGAAAATTCAGAAAAATTCTTAATAATTCACGAAAATTATTGGGTGTTACATCTGTTTTCCATTATTTCTTCCGCTGTGCTACTAACAAATTGAGTGCAGAAGTTTGATAAGTGTTAAAGTCCAAGTGTTTGGCTATATTCACCCCCCCTCTCTAGCCATCCGGGTTCCAACAAGTGGTATCAGAGTTTGGGGCTCTGTTCACGGCTTAACATCCGAGAGCTTACAGCAAGATGGATGGAAGAGAAGGATTGAGCACAAACTGATCTCCACTCTTTGACAGCACATATTTTTCATATTGGAGGTCAAGGATGGAGTTCTATCTCAAAACCAACATGAGTATATGGTTCTTAGTGAAGGAGGGTTTCTCCCCTCCTAAGGATCATGAGGGAAATGAGCTTGTGTTTTCAAGTTGGTCGGCTGAGCAAGTCAAAAAGGGGGAAGCTAATTTCAAAGTTATTGTCACCTTGCAATGTGGGATGACCAAGGATCAGTTGGTCAAAGTGGGTCCTTTCACAAGTGCTAAGGATCTATGGAATAAGATCATTGAGCTCCATGAAGGAACTCATGAAACCCGGACAGCCAAGAAGGACCTCCTTCTCAACCAACTTCAAAGTCTCACCATGGGAGAAAATGAGACAGTAAGTAAACTCCATGGACGGTTCAAAGAAGTCTTGAATGGTCTACACTCCATCAATGAAAAGGTAGAGAACCGAGACCTCGTAAGGTATATTCTCAAAGCCTTCCCTAGGAATACTTTGTGGTCATCAATGGTGGATGCCTACAAGGTTTCTAAGGATTTTTCCTTTGTAAAAATTGATGATTTATTTTGTGAGATGGAGCTACACGAGATCTCTAACACAAGCCCAAAAGAGAAAGGGTTTGCTTGTGTGACAGATAACAAAAGAAAGGAGAAGAATGAAGAGGAGGAGAAGAACTCCCATCATTTTGCTTTCATGGCAGTAGAGAATTCAAGTGAAGGAAGAAGTGATGAATCTTCAAGCTCCTCAACCGCGCCTTCATCATCTTCGGATGATGAAGAGGTAATCTCTCCGGAATTAGATAAGTGCTATAGAACAATAGCTTGCTTGACAAACATGCTCAAAAAGTCTAAGAGCAAGATTAAATCTTTAAAGTTAGAGGTAGAAAAATTGAAAACTTCTAAGGATGAAGAAATTGATAACTTGCATGTTAAGACCCTTGAGAATGACAATAAGGACTTGAGGAGCAAAATTGAGGACCTCAAGAATATTCTTGAGAAGTTTTCAACTAGCTCTAAAACATTAGACATGATACTCAATTCCCAAAGGGCGGTTTACAACAAGGCCGGTATAGGTTACCGACCTAAAGAACCAGCCTTTGTATCATTAATGACTAGAACCCATTGTAGATCACGAAATGATTCTAGGGTTCAAAAAGTCAAAAAGAAATTGACTAAGGCATGGGTGCCAAAGTCATTCGTTGTAGATTCCTTAGGTCCCAAAATTTGGGTACCTAAAACCTCAATATTTAGAATTGTATAAGCATTAATTAAGGGGGAGCATCTATCAACATAGGTTGTTGATAAGTGGTGCTCCAAACCCAAGGCTAAGGTTACACTAGTTTCAAAATCAATCAACAAGCCTTGGAAATTGATTTTATATATTGCATGAAGGGTTTAGATTCACACATAATTTGCTCTTGCCATGAATTGCTTAGGATAATTAGGTTTATTGTTGCAATTTGTGTTTTCAAGCAAGTTATGGTTTATGAAATGCCATAACTCAAGCTTAAGGTGTTTTTGAACCTGTTCTAGTATGCCATGAGTTTACTATATGTGTTACACAACATGAAGACATGTTAGGAAACAAGTATGAACTCATAGTTTGTGATGATTCAAGACTCAATACTTAACTTCTATGACTTAGCTGTTTTCTCATCAAACTTGACGTTTTTCATATGCCCAATATTATTTGGATTATCGAGATATCAATACTTATGTGTAGATTGAATTATCAAATTTGTTTGGAATAAAAATGATCATGCTAAAAACATTCGATCATGCCTTGGCACACATAGATTTCATTCATGTATTGATGTTGATAAATAGCAATATGCATCCATGCTATCCATGATTATAAACTTCCTGTTCAAGTGATGGTATGCATACCTGCCTTGGAATTTTGATACAAACATGTTTTGACATTCAAGTTCATGATTAGAGCATACTTATCATGCTTTGACATAAATCTGTTTTTGAAAACTCAAGATCATGCCAAGAACATGCTTAGAACATAATTGATCAGTCAACCTAGTGATGGTATATTAATCCATGAAATTCTTAATCCGTGATATGAAATGAAGCTTAGTTAAGAGACCTAAATCAGATTGTGTGTTTTGATTAAATGATTTATGGTTAATGGAACTCATTTAGGGAGTAAATCTGATTGTATTAGGGATTAGAGTGATTAAGAGTTGAAACGAACTTGTTTCTGAAACTGATCAGTTTCAGAAACCATTCTGTATCATCCCTGATCGGTCCACCAACCGATCAGGGGTGCTTTTGATCGGTCTGGTGACTGATCAGACCAACTCTGATCAAGGAACTCCCAGATCGTTCCAAATTGATCCAAAACCTCCTCAAACAAATCTCTTCTCATCGAATTGTATCAGTTTAATGATCATACTCCTAACAAATCTGATACAAACCAATTGCAATTGAAACATATTTGATCCTCCATTGGTACAATCCTGGTACTAAGGAAGTACAAATTTGTTCAAGTGGTACTTGAAACAAAACCTAAATACTGATTTGATACAAACCTATGTTGGAATGTTCAAATTCATAAGAAAGGGTTTGTTTGAGTCATGACTCTTGTTCTTAATGTCGTGTTTTAGAAATTTTTCTGAAATATCGGATATTAATAGAGTCTACATCACTGTTACGGAATGCAAATTGTCAATGCAGTCTGATCAGGAACGTATCAGAGGTTCAGAAATTTTTCTGAAATCTGATCGCTCCCCAGACTAATCAAAATATTTCTGTATCCAGTAATCAACGAACCTGATCTGTCACGGAGACCAATCAAGACTATATATCAGATACAGATGCATTCCTCACTTGTCATATAAAACATATACATACTTGACTATGATGTTATTTGGTATATGTTTTCATATGCAATTCAAAAATCTACACTTATTGTCGTATGATGCATATACATTGTTGCCATGATACATTTATGGTATATGCCTCTCATATTCAATTCAAAAATTTACACTTTGATTGTTTTGGTTTGGGGAGAGACCCATGTTTTAGGGGGAGGTATACTTAAACTTAATAACCATACCCTTTTTCGATGTTTGACAAAGGGGGAGAGAATAGTTGATTAAGTTTAGGGTTATTATAGGGGGAGGACTTTGATTCCCTTATGATAATTGAACTACCCTCAATTGATCATTAATGCCTAAACTTAAATCGGATTGTCAAACAACCAAAAAGGGGGAGATTGTTGATGCAGTCTGGCCCGAGTGTTGTTTTGATGTTTGACAACGATTTAAGTTTGGTTGAACGAATTGAGATTAAGTCCTAGTCGGGGACTGGGCATGGTAAAAGTCCTAACTCGGAGGGTTAGGTGATTGGAAATCCCGGTGAGTGAAGCCGGGTCTTGGTGAGTGAAGCCAGGTGATGGAAATCCCGGTGAGTGAAGCCGGGTCTGGTGAGTGAAGCCAGGTGATGGAAATCCGGTGAGTGAAGCCGGGTCCTGGTGAGTGAAGCCAGGTGGTGGAAATCCCGGTGAGTGAAGCCGGGTCCTGGTGAGTGAAGCCAGGTGGTGGAAATCCCGGTGAGTGAAGCCGGGTCCTGGTGAGTGAAGCCAGGTGATGAAAAGTCCTAGCTTGGAGGGCTAGGTGAAAAGTCCTGGCTTGGAGGGTCGGGTGCCTAGCTTGGAGGGCTAGGTTGGATGAAGTTCTAACTCGGAAGGGTTGGGTGAAAAGTCCTAGCTTGGAGGGCTAGGTGAAAAGTCCTAACTTGGAGGGTTAGGTGCAAATTCCCAACTTGGAGGGTTAGATGGAAAATCCTAGCTTGGAGGGCTAGGTTGCATGAAATCTAGCTTGGAGGGCTAGGTTTGAGTCCCTGGATCGGTCTGGTGACCGATCAGGGATATTGGCATGCTGCTCTGTCGTGGATCGGTCTGGTGACGATCCAGCGATGACTGATCGGTCTGGTGACCGATCAGGGAGCAGGCGTGGCCTCACTGTTTGGCTCCTGATCGGTCCGGTGACCGATCAGGGAGCAGACAGTGTCCTCACTGCTTGGCTCCTGATCGGTCCGGTGACCGATCAGGGAGCGATCAGTGAGTTGAGTTCCCCTGCTGATCAGGTCCTGAACGGTCCGGTGACCGATTAAAGACTTAGGATTTGATTTTCGTAATTACTGTTCACTCAGACGTGGACCGATCAGGCTCGAGCCTGATCGGACAGTGTCCATCCTGATCGGTCTGGTGACCGATCAGGCTTCACTCTGATTGGTCTGGTGACCGATCAGGCTTGTGTCACCACGAGAGTTGGGAGTCCCAGCAAAGAGGTGGATCGGTCTGGTGACCGACCCACAAGCTCTGGACCGGTTCGGTGACCGATCACTTTAATTCAAATTGCACTGTCAGACGCTCTGATCGCGTCTGACCGTATCCGATTCTCTGCGCTTAACATCTGATACTTGATTTACTGAGTGATATGTGACGGGCCCAAACTATGTGTCACGAATGTGGGCCTCAAATTTAGAATTTATAAATGAATAACTGGAAACCCTTTTACAATCAAAAGTATGAAAATGTAATATAGGGGCCACAGGTCGTATTTTTCTCGGGGCTAGTTGATATAATTTGATTCAAACTTGTATTTATGTGTCGTTTGTGTTTTCGGGTTTCAAATAAAGATTTGGGTTTTGGTTTGCGATTATGAAATGAAAATGCAATGAAAATGAAGGAGAATTAACAAGTGAACTTAACAAGTGATAGCAAGTTATTAGCTCAACCAAAGGACCACTTAATCCCTTAAATGCAATGTTGTCAAAATTAGGGAATTAAACTGATTCAAGTTGCAAAAGTTCACTACAGATTGTGTTCCACTTGGGAAATTCCACTAAAGTCAACCCTAATGCAAATCAAGTGCCAAAACAGCTTGGCATGAAGGAGAAAATTCTTGTGCCAAAGCTGTTTACTTATGTGCCAAGAATACTATCAACGACTTAGAATGAAACAAATCAATGCAGTGATACGCAGGGACAGTTGAAGACTTTCGGACTTTGAAAAACTGATCAAAAACTGGACACAGTCAAAACTGCAGAATGGAAGGAACAAGGCTGTAAAATTCAGAACCCATCAGCATTCAAAATTCGAAACTGGGCAGATGCATCAATTACTGATACACAGGACAAAACCTGGTTCAGAGCAGACCAACTGCAAAGTAACTAGGTTTGAGCTCACCAATTCAATAAAAGACTGATTAAAAACTGATGCAAACCTTGCTGAACTTACCTAGATCCAATATGCAGAAAATTCAGCAACTAAACATGCTGTGCAGAAATGAATTAAGGCAGGAATGAGATTAAGAACTTCAGATTTTCAGCAACGAAGGCAGCAAATGCAAGACAAACACAATGCAGTGTGGAATGTGCAGAAATGCAGTGAAGATGTGGATGCAGAAATTCTGGATGCAGGGACAAACAAACACTGATTTGAATGCAATGGAAGTCCATTTACTAAACTTCACTGATACAAACTTCGGAACTACAACAGAGAATGGCAGGTAAATGAATTAACTTGCAGGAATTGGCTTAATACGCAAGGAGGAAATCCGGCACGCAAGCTGTTCAGAAATTGCAGAGAAGAAGCAGCTGCAGAAATGCACAGCAGAAATGCAGAAATAATTAGACCCAGTTGAAATCTGATGCAATAGTTCTCTAACCAGAAAAACTCTTGATGAGCTGTAATGAAAATTGCAGATACGAGCTGGAAAAATGCAGAATCGATACAGACCTTGCTGACTGTAAAACTGGAACGCAGGAAAGAAAAGGGCTGATGTGAATGATGCAAACAGATATGCATCAATTGATATCAAATGCAGTGTAATTAGAGCAGGTTGCAATGTAAGTTCAGAAGAAACTTAATGCTCAGAATCAAGTTAGAAAAGAACTAATGATACGCAGCAGGTTATCAGAAAATCAGAAATGAACTTTGGCACGCAAGAAAAAGAGATTGATACGCAACAGTAAAGCATAAAAGAAGTTAAAATGAAGTGTAACTACTCATTAACAAGTAACTAAACTAATTAGACTGAGGAATTAAAACAAACTACAGCAGAAACACATCTAAAAGCTACTTAACTAATATGAAAATTTCAGAAACTGCTGATACGCAGCTGCAGAAAACAGGGGATCTGATACACGAGCTGGAAAACCGAAAATAAAACTGAATTTAAAGAGATTTTGCACTAAACAAACTCATTAACTACTGAACTTGAAGATTGAGACCTAATTTAAGCAGAAACAAGTAGGAAACGAAATTAACCAATCTGAAACCAATTCAGTAATGAAACCAAGTGCAGAAACGAAATTTACAGCTACAAAACTTGGAAATTAAGGACCTAAGCTACTCCTCAACCATTCCTCAACTCAAGAGCTCCTTGGTCGTCAATCAAGGGAGAACCTCGGACCCGCAAGCTCCGCAAATCAGTGAGAATCGCCTATACTACCGAATCTGATCAGCTCACTGCCCAAACTGAAATCAGCTTCCAATTTCATCAAACTCGCTGTGGTGGCTCGCGATTGGGATTAGGGAGTGTCCGAAACCTTCCAGGGAACCCCTCTGGTCAGCTCGGATGCAGTGGAAGTGGAGCACAGCTGAGTTCGTTGAATCGGATAGCAATTCTGCCGAGACCTCGCGCAGCTTGCTATTGAACAGAAAATCAATCGGAAACCTCACTAAGAGCTCTCTTCACTGACCTAACTCTTGCGTTGATGATGGAATTGAGGGATCGCGCCTCCTTGATGAAGAAATTGGCTAGAAAACGAAGAAGAAACGACTGTAGCGGCGGAGACGCGACAAAGGAGAAGGCTGCGGCGATTTTTGATTAAATAGCCATCAATGGACGGTCCAGATTGATCGGATGAAATCCAACGATCTGATTTGAGCCAAACTTTTATGATGATGATCTGGGGTCAGGATCTGCCTTGTGGTAGCTCGGATCCTCTAGATGTGCAACGGATGGTCCAGATCAACTCTATCTGTGATTGGATGCTCTAGAGCCCTCCTTGCTTGATTCAACGGTTGATTTAGCTCTGATTGGGATGAAACCTTCAGATCTTGATCATAGAGCTTGATCAACCATAACCCTAGCTCGGATTGCTTCAGATCGTCCGGATGGCTCAGATCTAGCCGCTCTTGAATCGGACGGCCCGGATTAATCCAAAACATGATAATTCGATCCGGTTCCACTTCCGACTCAAGTTTGACCCAGTATGCCCTAGGTCCAGGATCCTTCCATGCCTACAAAAATATATCAGAAAATTAGTGGCCAAATAATCCAAAAAATGTGTAAATTTGCAATTAAGTCCAAAATAAGAGGAAATCCTAAAACCTAGGGTAAAATCACAAATAAGCAATAAAAACATAGGTCAAACATGGATTTTAACATCTAAAATAATCACAAAAATGGCACTTATCAATATGCTGTTCTAACACTCTGATTAAGCTGTAGGTGACAAGGGAGGATTCAAACACTCAAGGAGAGTTAATGGAGACCTTTCCTTGGAGCAGGTTTGCCTGTTTTTCCATCTCAGGTTGCAACGGCCGAGCTGCAGACTGGAGCTGTGACTGGAGCTTGCTGAGGGAAGCTCAGGGAGTCCAGGGAGAGCTCAGTGGTAGCTGGCATTGGCAGGTGAGCAGCTGGAGGCTGCAGGGAGATGGTGTCACCTGATGCTTGGTGGAGAAACAAAAGGGCGCAAGAAGGCTTCGTTGAAGTAGAGTTCGCGAAAGTGATCCTTGGCTTGAGTCTTGCTGCGATTTTGTGTTCTCCATAACTTGCTTGTGTGTTCTGAAGTGTCATCTTGTGCAAGCAACTGAAATCTGAGAAGAAACCATTCCCTACTTGAGCACTTGGAGGAAGGAACAAGAGGCTTCGAGTCTAACAGCGAGAAGACACGGAGAAAGGGTTCTTGCGTGAGATCGTCGCTGGGTGGAGCTCAGGAGGAAGCTTGCTGTGTTCTTGTCTTTGCTAAGTGCTAAGTAAGATCTTTCTTGTGTTTCATTGTAATTAAACCTATATCTTTGATTGAAACGTTGTGGAGAGGTTACTCCACTGAGAAGGAGGTTGCTTTCTATCCGGTGTTAACCGGGGCTTGATCTACCGACGATCAAGGGATCGCTCACCTTAAGGGCACGCCAAGGAGTAGGGGCAAGTTATCCCCGAACCTTGTAAACCCTCCTTGTTAACCCTCCTTGTTAGCGATCTTGTTTGTTTGTTCTAGTTGTTTTTGTTTACTTCATTTCTGCACTTCTCTGTTTTCCATTATTTCTTCCGCTGTGCTACTAACAAATTGAGTGCAGAAGTTTGATAAGTGTTAAAGTCCAAGTGTTTGGCTATATTCACCCCCCTCTCTATCCATTCGGGTTCCAACACTACTGACTGGGGCTCGTCTGAGGAAAGCTCAGGGAGTCCAGGAGAGCTCAGTAGTAGGTGGGCAGTTGCAGTTGAGCAGCTGGGAGTTGCAGAGAGGTGGCTGTGACCTGGCGATCAGTGGGAGAGGCTTAAGGGCTTGGTAGCGAGGATGAAGCCTTGGTAGAAAACGTGATCTCTTCTCTGGTTTGTGATATGTTCTTCCTTGAGTTACAACTGAGAAGTTGGGTTGCGACAACACACATTCTGATCCTTGAAGCAACCTGTTGAGACATTGCATACTCGAGCACTTGGAAGAAACAATGAGCTTGGCGAGTCCATCAGCAAGAAGACACGAAGAAGGGAGTTCTTGCGTGAGATCTGTGCTGAGTGGAGCTCGGTGAGGAGTTCGCTTGTGTTCTTGCTGTCCTAAGTGCTCAGTAAGATTCCTTCTTGTGTTTCATTGTGCTTAATACTTTATCCCTGTTGAAACGCTGTGGAGAGGTTACTCCACCGAGAAGGAGGTTGCATTTTATCCGGATTTCTGGGGCTTGATCTGCCGACGATCAAGGGATCGCCCACCTCACAGGCACGCCAAGGAGTAGGGGCAAGTTATCCCCGAACCTTGTACATCGCCTTGTTAGCGTTTTGGTTTGTCTTTAGTTTCTGCACTTTGCTTCTGCTGTTATACTTTGTATTGCTTCTGCTACCTAACCTCTGAAGTGCAGAGAAAATTTGAAAGAGCTAACTCTTAAGTGTCTGGCTACATTCACCCCCCTCTCTAGCCATCCAACCACCAACATATAATAGACTCATAAACATATAACCCACATAATTGGACTCAATCATACTCCATTTGCATGCATTTCAAACTCCAAATTAACTACTCAAACTTAAAGTCTTTGCGGAAGTAAACTACTAACTTAAATTCACAAATACTCATAAAGTTCTATTGTTTAAAGTTTAAAACATTAAAGAAAACTCATCCCAGAGGACCTCACTCCACGGTTCCGCCGCCACTGACATGAATCATCCATCCTTGAGCCTCCTTGCCTTATATCTTTTCTTTACCTTTATCTGCAATAAAAGGATGCAACTATAAACAAATTGCTTAGTAAGTAGATACATAACTCACAAAACATGCATTCGATATAAAATATGTGCATGCTCACTTTGAAACATATGTAACTGAAAATGCTATTCTTTAACATGAAAAATACTAATGAATACATTTGTAACAATTGCTTGCATTAGAAAACTTTGCTTGAACTGAAAATTCTTAACTTGAAATGAAATGAATACTTGTTATGAAAACCTTGAAACTTATCTTATACTTCATATACTTCAAAATAATAAACATTCTTCTTTGTGCTCGGCATAGTACCAATGCACGCATCCCTAATAGGTTTCGGGGTAGCTAGCCACTGAACCCTAATAGAGCGTCTACTAGGCTCGCCTAGATCTTGTGGCCTCGGCCCGGTACATGCCAAAAAGACCTCGATCTTTCAAAGTAATATACTTAAACTTATACTCATGCTTGTATTTGAATGCATAACTTAGCACTTAAAAAGGTAATGATCCCAAAACTTATTTTAGGACTCCACAAGACCTTGGTCTTGTTTCTTATCTCATTTATTAGTCCTAGAACTCGTTCTAGGGCTTAGTAAGACCTTGGTCCTACTTAGAACTTTTATAGAACACCTTGCGTGCCAAAATCCCAAAACTTGTTTTGGGCAAATCAAGATCGTGGTCTTGCTATATTAGGATCACATCATCAAAAGCTTAGAATTTTGGTTAAAATCACACGAAACTACTTCTATTGCAGGTGAGTGATCTACTTACATCCTTGGGCTTCGAAACTTACTACCCGGCAAGAATCTTCTCCCTCGTGCGATCTTCTAACCCTTGGCCCTAGGAGAGAACCCTAGTTTCTCTTTGGTGAGAAACCCTAACCTCTCCTCTCATGGTTTTCACAGGGAAGAAGAAGGAGGAGAAAACCTTTGGGTTTTCACTCCTTTCCATCCTTTATATATTAAGTAGAAGTTGAACCATCTCCCATAAGAGACGCTTACTATTACTTATCTAATATTGATTCCATAATTTAATGAGATGATTACTAACCTGACTGGTAACTTGAAATTAACCCTTACTAGCAAGTTGTAGTAGGTTCGAGCCCTTACTTTGACCCCATTAAAAGAAAATTTAAGTTTCTTTTTGTTTATTTTTGGAAAAATTCTGAAAAATTTAGGTGTTACATGCTAGGAGTCCGGAGGGACAAGAGTCACATCAAGTGCTTCAAATGTCAAAAGCACGAACACTACAAGAATAGTGTCCAACCAAGGTACGAAAAGTTTATTTTTGTAAAAATTTTCAAATTTTTGCATAGTCATACAGTAATGTTGATAATTTAGATAAGTTAGATAATTTTTCTGGTAAAATAGACTTTTTGCAAAATCAACTTAATATATTGCATCACCAATTACCAAATATAGACAATATTAAAATATCAGAAATTAATTCTTTAATCTTTAATATCAATGCAACAATTTTGAAAATTAATTCCAACATATTATCAGATAATGTTAAGGATAATAATATTTCTCATAATATTGTTGATAATGATGAAACTATTATTAACTCTAATATTTCTGAGGATAAGGATGAAACTATTATTAACTTTGATATTTCTGAGGATAGTGAAGATGAAACCTCTGTAGATAATAATAATGATTTAATTAATAATTTCTTCGATAATCCTGATAACTTTGAAAACTATTCTACCTACTATGAAGATGTAGAAGAATATAACCTTCATGATGAGAATGAGGAGGAAGAAGAATTTTTTAGAATCAAGGCTACACTTAATAAAGTCTACAATAATTCAAACAAAGTAAAAGTATTAGAAAAACTTGAAAAAGTAAATGAAAAAGAAATAGTAGATAAGTCAGATATTTTTGAATTAATGAAAATGATGCAGTTAAACCCATAACTATTAACTAACCCAGAAATTCTGAAACTTAAATCAAATTAAATCATAACAACCTTAATTAAATCTTAATTATTTTAACCTTAATTAAATCTTAATTATTTTAACCTTAATTAAATCTTAATTATTTTAACCTTATTTAAATTTTAAATTATTTTAACCTCTAATTAATCCTTAACAAATTAATTCAAATTAATTCTTAATTCAAATTAAATCTTAACAACTTAAATTAAATCTTAATAACTTAAATTAATTAATTCTTAAATAACCTCAACTTTTAATGATTTCAACTTTAATTAATTCTTAATAATTACACCTAATTAATTCTACAAATTAAATATTTATTCAATCCTTAATCCACAAACTAAAATTCAAATTAATTACCTTTAAGTATGAAACAAAATAAAATTTTTCCCAACCGAAACCTCCAATTTAATAATATTAAATATGTCAAAGTGGGTTGACATATTTGTGGGTTTACACGACATGTATTAAATCGGGAATTTGATATATTATTAGAAACTTAAGTGAAATGTTGGTATCAACTTTGATACATTATTAGAAACTTAAGTAAAATCTTTTGAGTTGTTTGACTCATGCATAACTGCCATGTACATGCATTTGCTTATTTTTTTGTAAATATATGACATGTCATTCATGTTTAATTTTCGCATGATTTGGAACGGTTAGATAGGAAAAATATTGATTGACACTTGCCTAACCTAGTACCAGGGTGGGGCGAGATGATAGTATGTTAGGGAAACTTGGCCTAACTAAGTGGAACTAGCCGAAGCTACTGATGGATCGTTTTAGGCGTGCTAGAGGGGGGGTGAATAACACTTTTTCGGTTGATCTCTAAGAAGTTGTTAGTGCAGCGGAAATAATATGCAAATGAAAAGATTAACAATGCTAACAACCAACCGTTTACTTGGTATCCACCCAGATGGGTGACTAATCCAAGGATCCACGCTGTACACCAGTTCCACTATGAAAAATTCTCCTTCAGGTGAAGAAACCTTTACACTGGCGATCTTCCACTTTTCAGAATATAGTAGAATACAAGAGAGGAAGTGGAGAGCACTCTTCAGACGAGCAACACTTCGACGTTGTACAGAACCGTACCTTACTCGTGTAAAAAGGTGCTCATTTTATAGGAGAACAGGGCAAACTCGTAGTCTGCCCAGCCTCGTACTAGTCGACTGCCCCAAGGGCAGTCGACTGGCCTAGCATTAATTGCTAGCCAATGGCTAGTTTTCGGGGTATACCAGTCGACTGCCCCATGGGCAGTCGACTGGTCCGAGGCCGAAAGCTCTCTGTGAGTTTTGGCAGTCGACTCCCCCAGGGCCAGTCGACTGCCCTGCCTCTCAGCTTGGTTTCAGCCACTCCGGACCTTCTCCTTCACGTGTGCCTTCAGGTCTGCTCCCTCGGCTTACCTCTTGAAGTCCTCTTCCTCTAGCTATTGTCCCTCGGATGCGCACGCAAGCCTTCCCTTGGCTTGCCTCCATGCCACCCTTCACGTGTGCCCTTGAAGTCCACTTCCCGGCTTGCCCTTGGAGATCTCCTCCCTTGGCTCTCGTCCCTCGGATGTGTCCACCATGTGTGATTCTCCAAGTCCTGCAAACTCAATCACACATATCAAATACAACATAACACTCTAACCTTAAACATATTCACCCACACACATCAAAACCATGATCTTCCAATCATTTAAGGGCCGATTACCTCAACAATCTCTCCCCTTTTGATGTGTGACAATATGTTTAAGTTTAGAGATAAATAACAACCATAATAACAACAATAAAAGATAGCAATTGAAAAAGCATAAGACATAGTAATCCTAAGAGGTAACCTCCCCCTTAATCCATGTCTTCTCTCATTTTAAATTCTAATCATAATCCCAGTTAAGTTTTCACTTAACACTAAAACCATTAAAAAATGTAAGACATATCAAAACCTAAGAGGTAACCTTCCCCTTAATCCATGTCTTCTCCCCATTTTTAATCATTCAAGGTCTAAGTGAGAAATAAAACCTTAAACCATCCATTCTAAGTTAAAATTTTAACTTAAACCTCCCATTCTCCCCCTTTGACACCATCAAAATGATTGCCTCAAGCAACCAAACCCTATGGCATCAAATGAGAGAAAATTGAATTTCTAAAAATTCCCTTAGAAGTTGAAAATAAGCGTGCCAGCAGTCGACTGATACGCTATCAGTCACATTTTACAGCTTTTCTGTCGAATTTCAGAAGCCCTTTAAAAATTCTAAAAAATTTCAAAAATTATAAAAATTTGCACACATGTTTGAAATGATATACTCTATCAAAGAAAAATATTAGTCCATATAAAATTTCAAACATGCATGACTTTTGATAAAAACCCAATCACTTTGAAAATAACTGAGTTTTGTATCAAACTTACAATTTAGTTTTGGAATCATATAACTTTCAAACTCATGGCAAGGCATATAAAGCATGAAATGGTTTTCAAGAGTTTAGAATGTCCAATTATGATCTTTGGGCAAAGTGTCCATTGATTAAATACTTCAAGCACCTTTTTTCAAATCTACTATCTCAACGTTCATCCTACACTTCTACAAAACACATTCCAAGGCCTCTTCTTAAGGATGTAAACTTCGATTCAGGAAGAGGCTTGGTGAAGATGTCGGCTAGGTTCGACTTTGATTCAACATAGTGTAATTCTATGTCTCCCCTTGCCACATGGTCTCTAATGAAGTGATGTTTCACCTCAATGTGTTTTGTCCTAGAGTGGTGAACCAGATTTTTGGTCAAGTTAATTGTACTTACATTATCACACAAGACTTTGACCTTGGCATAATGTAACTCATAATCCTCTAAAGTGTGCATGATCCAAAGGAGTTGGGAAACACACCCACCCATTGCCACATATTCCGCCTCCGTTGTTGATAGGGCAACGCATGGTTGTTTCCTACTACTCCAACTAACTAAGGAAGACCCAAGAAATTGACACCCTCCACTTGTACTCTTCCTATCTAGCTTACAACCCGCATAGTCCGAGTCGGTGTATCCAATTAGATCAACCCTAGGGGTTCTAGGATACCAAAGTCTGACATTGAGGGTACCTTTGACATACCTTAGGATTCTCTTAACTACAACCAAATGGGACTCTTTGGCACAAGATTGGTACCTTGCACACATACCTACCGCAAAAATATATCGGGTCTACTAGCGGTTAGGTATAGGAGGCTACCAATCATGCTCCTATATTGCTTAGAATCAACCATTTTCCCTTCAAGGTCACTATCCATTTTCACATTGGTTCCTATGGGGGTAGATGCTACCTTAGCATTTTCTAAACCAAATTTCTTTAACATCTCCTTAGCATATTTGGTTTGAAAGACATGTGTTCCTTCATTGGTTTGCTTAACTTGAAGGCCTAAAAAGAAGGTTAACTCTCCTACAAGACTCATTTCAAATTCATCTTCCATACACTTGATGAATTCTTGTAGGAAGTCATTATTCGTTGACCCAAAGATGATATCGTCTACATAGACTTGGGCAACAAATATATCCTTATCCTTAGATTTTAGGAACAATGTAGGGTCAATTGTTCCTCTCCTAAACCCCTTAGACACTAGAAATGAAGAAAGCCTTTCATACCAAGTCCGGGGAGCTTGTTTCAATCCATATAAGACTTTTCTTAATTTGTAAACGTGTCTTGGATAGTTAGGGTCCTCAAACCCTGGGGGTTGTTCTACATAGACCTCTTCCTTAATGATCCCGTTAAGGAAGGCCGACTTCACATCCATTTGATGAAGTGTGAAACCCATGTGAGCGGCATAGGCTAGTAGAATTCTAATAGATTCTAACCTAGCTACGGGGGCATAAGTATCTTCATAGTCTAATCCCTCAACTTGGTTAAACCCCCTAGCTACTAATCTAGTCTTATTCCTAGTGATTTTACCTTGGTGATCTAGTTTGTTCCTAAAGACCCATCTTGTGGTTACAATGGTGCAGTCCTTGGGCCTAGGGACTAACTCCCAAACTTCACTCCTCTCAAATTGATTGAGCTCTTCTTGCATGGCTAAGACCCAATCCACATCTCCCAATGCTTCATCAATAGACTTGGGTTCTAATTGAGAGATTAGAGCTATTTGACTAGTTTGATCCCTAAAATAAGACCTAGTCCTTACTCCTTGAGTGACATCACCCACTATTTGGTCAATAGGGTGATCATGGTGATATCTCAAGGGCCTAGAGGTTGTGGATTCATTTACTCCTTCTTCCTCATCCTCTAGGATACTTCTTACTCCCCTTTGATCATTGCCCTCCAAATGTAGGTCTTGGATTCTTTGGGCAAGGAGTTGGACCTCTTCTATATCCTTATCAATTGAGGCTTTTCTAGGGTAGGTACTTGTTGTTTCATCAAACTTAACATTTGATGACTCCTCAATCACTTTTGTCCTCTTGTTGTAGACTCTATAACCCCCACTAGTTAATGAATACCCTACTAGAATTCCTTCATCAGCTTTTGACTCAAATTTACTTAGGTCATCTTTGGTGTTTAAGATGTAGACTTTACATCCAAAGACCCTGAAGTAGTGGACTTGTGGTGCTCTTCCATTCCATAACTCAAATGGTGTTTTTCCTAGAAACCTATGTACCAACACCCTGTTTTGAATATAACAAGCGGTGTTAACCGCTTCGGCCCAAAGGTAGCTAGGGAGAGAATATGCATTAAGCATAGTCCTAGCAGCTTCTTGTAGGGCTCAGTTTCTCCTCTTAACTACCCCATTTTGTTGAGGAGTCCTTGGGCATGAAAACTCATGCTTGTATCCATTTTCAACACAAAATTGTGTGAAACTTGCATTTTAGAACTCCCCCCCGTGGTAACTCCTAATTCGGTTTATTTTTATATGTTTTTCATTCTCTACCCTTTTGCTAAATCCTACAAAAACTTCTAGGGTATCATCCTTATGTTTTATAAAATACTTAGCAACATTGTTAGTAGTATAGGCAAGATCAAGATAGTATAAATTTGCCTCTCTAAACCCTTCTAAGGTGACATCATTTGATTCATTATGTCTTATTCTACATTTTCTAGCATGAAATTCAACTCTAAAATCGGCATCACATAGTTGACTCACACTTAATAAATTGAACTTCATATCTTTGATTAGAAGTACCTTATGTATAGAAACCGTGGGAGATACCTCAATAGTGCCCCTACCAATGATTCTCAATTTTCCACTATTTCCAAAGGAGACCGTTCATTCTCTTAAGTAGCGAATAGTGGTGAACATGCTCACATCCCCGGTCATGTGTCTTGAGCATCCACTATCTACTATTCACATAGTTGAGGCCTCCTTCACCTTTACCTATACAACATGGAAAATATACTCTTTTGGTACCCAAATGTTTGATCCATAAGCATCATGTAAAAACCTCTTAGGTACCCATGCCTTCATTGTGTTTACCTGTAACACCCAATAATTTTCTGGTATTATTAGGGATTTTCAAAATTTTTCTAGCATTTTTCTGAATTAAAATAAAAAGAAAAAAAAGAGGGGTCGGGCAGGGTTTGATCTCGCGACCACAGGGCAAAGCAAGCCATTAAGGGAGTTGGGGTAACCAATTAGGCAAAGGTATCAAGCACAGAAAAGGATGAAGCGAATTAATGTTATAGTTGATTTAGCCCGTTTCATGAAGAGGTATTTAAACTTCCGCTTAAGTCACGTTAAGTCCCTGATTAGGTTTTGTGGCTGCGCGAAAAATAGAGGACAAGGAAGGCTGCGAAACAGGGAGAAAGCCATAGTTTTCTTCCTTCTTCTTCTTCTTCCTCTTGAGTAAAGAACCTAGGGTTCCTCCCCTAGGCCAAGGAGTGGAAGTTCTCGCAAGGAAGAGGAAAGGAGTCCTACGCTAGGGTTTTTACCTCTATTTAGTGAGTTTTCTTCAAGAAAAGGGGGTAAGTAAATCACTCACCTGCAATAGAAGTAGTTTCGTATGTAGTTTCTCGTTGTAGAACCATGATTTTGTGATCTAAGTGCATGCTTTAATAATATTGTTTTATTGTGTGATTTATGTTTCTAAAGAATACATGTTTTTTTATCATAGAACTTGAATTTGAGTAGGTTTTGTATGTGTGACCTAAGCATGATAAGACCAAGTTCTTGAAAAGTCCCAAAAATGAGTTTTGGGTTAAGGGCACACAAGGTGCTCGATGAAAGTTTCAAGTAAGAAAGGTAAAGTTTTGTAGTGCAAAAAGTTATGCAAAAAGAAAGATAGCTTGATAAGTATAAGCTTTATGAGTAAGAAAGTATTTTACTTTTGTAAAGTGACATGTACCGGGCAAAAGAGAGGCCCACAGAAAGTTAGAAAGAAGCTCTAATAGGGTGCGGTGGCTAGCTACCCCGAAACCTATTAGGGATGCGCGCATTGGTACATTGATACCATGGTACAGTGTCAAGGCCTGAGAAAGTTGATTATTATTTTGAAGTATATGAGTATATGTAAGTGTTTCAATTTCCTTAAGTGCATGTTTTTGGTTATGTATGTTGACATGGTTATGTTATAAGCATGTTAAAGAGAAAGAGCAAAGAAGTTTGTGTTTTAAAGTATGGAAATGTATCATTAGTAAGTTTCAAAAGAAATCATGAGCATGTTAAGTTTGCAAATGTTTTGATGCTAGTAAATGTTTTCAAGCATGATTGAGATTGATAAGTGTATGAAAGTTCCCATGTGCAAATATTTCCAAGTGCATGTATTTTGAACCAAGCATTCTTTGAAATGAGCATGTTTATTATCGATAACATGGATTTGTGAGTTAGGATTTACTTACTAAGCAATTCGCTTATTAGTTGCATTTCCTTCTATTGCAGATAAAGGTAAAGAAAAAGCATAAGCTATGGAGGCGAACGGGACTTGCATTGATGTTCAGTGGCGGCGGAACTGTGGAAGAGATCTTTGGGATAAGTCATAGAGGCGTTTTGATTTATAGAAACTCATGGTTGATGTTTTGGATTGGTAGGATGTGATCACCTTATTTAAACTTTACATGGAGTCAAAGTTGGGTACAAAGTTAGTAGGGATTGCATGTGTTTTGATAAGTTTGTTAAATTTCATAGAAATCCTAATTTCAAGTTATTAGATTCGTTTTGAGTTGTTAAGATGCTTATAAAACTAGTATGGAGTTTAGTTTTGGAGTTGTTTCATTATATGCATTGGAAGAGTATGAATTATGGACCCTTAGAAGGAGTTCTCAGGTCTGAAATTGCAGTTTTCAGGCGTGCCAGTCGACTGATTCAGAACCAGTCGACTGCGATATCGAACAGAATCTTCTGTTCGATGCACCAATCGACTGCCATGAGGCCAGTCGACTGGTGCCGGGCACAGAAAGTTTCTGTGCCCGATACCAGTCGACTGGCTATCTAGCAGTCGACTGGTACTATTGAAAAGAAAGTGTTGTAGAGCAGATGGTTAGTGCTTTAGTTTTACAACTAAGAGGTCTAGGGGTCAAATCCTTGCAAAGCAAATAAAATGAAAGTTTTTTTTTAAAAAAGATGTTTTTTGGAAAAAAAAAGAAAAAAAAATCAGAGAAAGTTAAGGGAAGTCAAGTAGTTGTAACCTACGGCTAAGAATAAGGTAAAGTTAAGGTTAAGTAAAAGTGACGTCCGCTTTGAGGGAGAGGAGTTAAGGCGGGTCGTCACAGAGTGGTATCAGAGCAAAGTTCCACCCTTCCGCCACACTGACATCAAGCATCAATCCTGTCGCCTGCCAAGTAAGAAGTTCATATGTTATAGTTTTTGTATACTTTTCATTATTGACTGCTAGTATCAGTAAGTGATAAGTATGTTAGTATTATTATATGCTATTATGTGCATGATCAGTATATGCTATATGAGTAAGATGACATGATATGACATATCATGATATAAGTATGATGATATGAGAATGATGATAGTGAAGTAATGTAATGTCCTTAGTGAAGTAATGGCATTATTCTCTTTATGAGATAATAGTAAGTGAATGACAAGTTGACGTCCTAGAAAGGCTCAAAACGAGGAGCGAGCTTCTAGAGGGTAAAAGGCAGAGTCAGTACCACCACCAAATCTCTTAGAGGTGGTGGCTGTTAGTGAGAGCCCTAGAGCCAATCATGTGATGGTTGTTGTATGGACTCATTGTATCATATTTCATATATATATATAAAGGCATTTGATTATGATTATTATACTTACTTGTATTGGTGCCAAATAACTAAGTGTAATAACGTCCTTGGTAGTAGGTTCATATCTATATCAATCGATTGGTTGAATCGATAGTGAGATGATATAGAGAACACTACTCTTAATTTTTCCTAGTCAAGTATTAACATTCAGGGACAATGTTAATGCATAGAGACTAGAATGTAGGTCAACACGATGACTTGATCTCACAAGTCATGGATATGAGATATCAAGTTGACACATGAGTATGCATTGGAGAATGTATACTGAATGACCCACCATGAGAAAGTATCATGGATCGTTATATGAGTGTCATATACTTTCTCATGTGACTATTAGTATGACTATTAGTCCTTAGACCTGAAGTCACCATAGTTCCCTACATAAGGAGTTATGTACTTTGGTTTCGTCAAACGTCACCCGTAACTGGGTGGACTATAAAGGCGATTACTAGGTATGTAACAAATTATGCGGAGGGATGTGAGTGATGTAGATGAAATCTATCCCTCCTATATGACGGGAGAGATATCATAGACTTGATAGAGTGAGATCACTAAGTGCATGGCCATGCCCAAATAAGGCAATATGAGATATTGAGCTTATTTGATTATAGTGAGTCTACTTGGAGTTCAAGACACATAGATTTGAAAAATGTATGTGGATTTGATCACTAAGTGCATGGCCATGCCCAAATAAGGCAATATGAGATATTGAGCTTATTTGATTATAGTGAGTCTACTTGGAGTTCAAGACACATAGATTTGAAAAATGTATTAAAAAAGAATCCAATCTGATGGTTTCTGAGCATGAAATCGATTTGCATTCTACTAGATTTCATAATACAATAACTTACAGTGATTTGATCTTCCTCTTCCTTTGGTTTCTTCTCCTTTGTCTTGCTGTCGTGCGATCAACGACCCACGGACCAATCACTCTCTTTCACAAGCCAAATCCCTCACGATTCGAAGCTCCCTTTTCCTTTTTTTTTCATTGCCTTTGGATTGCAATCCGGACGCTTTTTATAGTGGAAGAATCGGACGTTACCTCTACCTCCATCAATGGAGGTGTTCAATGCCATTGATTGTGAACGTTTCAACGTTCACAATCAAGGCTTGTAACGCCGCGGCTTGTAACGCTAACATCTCCCACTCGTCCAATTCTATCCATATAGGTCATCTAGTCACTAAGACTATGTAAGGAAGTCACAAAGACCATATGAGAGCATTCAATTCATACTTCAGGGAAAATGGTTCATGCGACAGCAAGCACACTGAGCAATTCATGCAAAGAAAGTTGTTACACTTAACTTAGCTGCTCTATAGAACAAATCAGAGACATCAATAACTTGCCTTTACCCCAGATTAAATATTTACATCAATATGAACATCTCTAATCCCTCATAAGACATCTATGTCAAGAGCATGTTCGACATCTCAAATCAATACATTTATTCACAATTACATTTTTAAGTACTTAACAAAAAATGTAACTGGTCGACCAGTGAATAAGTATAACAGATGTAAACCAATTTTAATCTTCCTTTTCAGCTAGAATCTATTCATTCTAATCAGTTGCTTTCCTAGTTATGCTCCATAGACCGAATCATCCATAGTCAATAGGACACACACTAAAGTAGCAAACACTGATTAAAACTTCAAGTAGACAGCTAAATAGTCACTTAGGGTAAGATTGAGATTAACTGATAATCTCAAGGGTCTCACATAGTAGAGAAGCAGGGATCCTTTCTCCTACTACCCTTATTGTCGCTACAGCACATGTGGTATGAATCACATGCTACGATGTTTTTCTCTCTACCAAAAAGAGTGCATGTTTTTCTCAAATATCTAACATCGTACAGATTTCGATCTAGACATACCTAACGTCTAATCCGAATTCAACTTATGAATTCCAATCTGGCATTAAACAGGTTTAGTAAATGGTGGGTGCATTTACTTCGATCATTACATAAATGATCTCATCTTGATACAACCTCAAGGCGACCTCAACTTATGAGTATGTCTCTCTTCACAACTACATAAGTTGTCTCATATGTAATGGTTTTACCTCTATTTATACTCAACAAATAGAGACGGACTGTCCATGTGAGTGGACCAATCTCAGCCTGCCAACATGCTCATCGAGACTTTTTCAAATGTAACAAATACATTCACACTGAATAGATCATGACATTTCATTTGTAACAAATACATTTACAATGTGTTACATCTTGCGTAGTCCCAAAGATTTCACATGTTCATTAAATGACTCTTTAGTCAATGGCTTAGTAAAAGGATCTGCAAGCATTGCTCGGGTAGGGATGTACTCAAGAATTATTTTTTTTCTTGTCAACAATATCCCTTACAAAATTGTATTTAATTTCTATATGCTTGCCTTTGCTGTGATATTTAGGATCCTTGGAAAAAGCTATAGCAGCTTGATTGTCACAACACAATGTAACAGGGCTCCCACTGTCCTCAACAATCTTCAGATGCTTTAGGAACCTTCTCAACCAGATAGCTTCTTGTATAGCCGCTGCACAAGCCACATACTCAGCCTCCATTGTCGACAGTGCTACACAAGCCTATTTCTTGCTGTTCCATGAAATGACACCTCCATTTAGCATAAAAATATAGCCAGATGTGGATTTTCTGTCGTCAAGGTCCCCTGCCCAATCTGCATCTGCGTAGCCCTTCAAGCTCAATTTTGATCCTTGGAAGCAGAGACAATAATCTTCCGTTCCTTTGAGATATCTGAATATCCTTTTTACCGCTTTCTAGTGTCTCGATCCTGGGTTTGATTGGAAACGACTAACTAAGCCAACAACATAGTTTATATCAGGACGAGTACACAACATAGTGTACATCAAACTACCAATGGCACTAGCATATGGTCTTTTCTTCAACTCGGCTATCTCTTTAGGAGTCTTGGGAGGCATACTTTTGCTCAAAACAACACCTTTCGCTGTAGGTGTTTGTTCAACGTTGCAATCAAACATATTGAAGTGTTGTAGTATCTTAGTAATATAAGCTTCTTGGGACAAACCCAAAAGTCTTTTTGATCGATCACGAATGATCCGTACTCCTAAGATATACTCAGCTTCTCCCATGTTAATTATGTCAAATTGTGATAAAAGCCAAGACTTGACCTCAATCACAACTTTTAAGTCATTTCCAGCTATCAGCATATCATCAACATATAATGATAAAATAACCAACTTTCCTTTATTCTTTCTCAGGTAAACACAATGATCCTCATTGATCATTTCGAAACCATAAGATAAAATGACTTCATTAAATCTTATGTTCCATTGTCTCGACGCTTGCTTTAGCCCATATATAGACTTTTTAAGTCTACATACTTTTTCCTCTTGGCCATCAGCAATATAACCTTCTGGTTGTACCATATAGATTTCCTCATCAAGATTACCATTAAGGAAAGCCATTTTTACATCCATCTGATGTAATTCCAAGTCATAATGTGCTACTATAGCTAAAATGACACGTATAGACACAAACTTCACAACAGGGGAAAATGTCTCTTCAAAATCAATACCCTTCATTTGGGTATATCCTTTTGCAACCAGACGAGCTTTGTATTTATTAATCGATCCATCTGCCTTCCTCTTGATTTTGAGAATCCATTTATTCCCAATAGCCCTTCGGCCTGGAGGAAGATCGACTAAATCCCAAACCTGATTCTTTCTCATAGACTCCATTTCTTCATCCATTGCAATTCTCTATTTTTCTCTAACTGAGCATCTCAATGCTTCCTCAACCGTTCGAGGTTCTTCATCGTCAACTGGGAGAATCATTAATGCCTCATTTTCAATGTCAAACCTTCTCCGAGGAATAATCTTATGATTACTTCTTCGCAGGTTTGACTGTTGAGAAACTAATTCACTTATAGGCAATTCACTCCCACTAGGTTGACTAGATTCAGGCATTCCTTGAGATTCCTGATCTGTTAATGGAGGAACAGTATCCTCCTCCTCTACTGCAAATAGAGGAGTTGATTTGTCAACTTCACCTCTTGTTGGGAACTCAGTTTCGAGAAAAGTAGCATCTCTTGACTCAATTTCAGAGATGGTTCCATCTTGCTGCTCACCAATAAAAACATAACCCTTAGAAGTATCAGAATATCTTACAAAGATACACTTCTTATCTCTGGGTCCTAATTTTTCATATTTGTGAGCCTTATCATGAATATAAGCAGCTGACCCCCATGGTCTCAGATTACTCAAATCTGGTTTTCTGCCTGTCCAAAGTTCATATGGAGTAGATGGAACAGATTTAGAAGGCACCCGGTTAAGTATGTAGGTTGCAGCTAATAATGCATCTCCCCAATAGGAAATAGGCAAATTAGCTTGAGCCATCATCGACCTAACCATTTCAAGAAGAGTTCGATTTCTTCTTTCAGCAACTCCATTTTGCTGTGGAGTTCCAGGGATAGTTAACTGTCTAATAATCCCTTTCTCATTACATATTGTCTTGAACTGATCAGACAAGTATTCACCTCCACGGTCAGTGCGTAAGGTTTTAACATTACGTTCCAATTGATTCTCAACTTCGTTCAAATAACGATTAAAGCAATCTAATGCTTCAGATTTATGAGAAATCAAATACACATGACCAAAACGCGTGAAATCATCAATAAATGTAATGAAATATGAACTACCATTTCTAGCCTTCACGTTCATCGGACCACAAATATCCGAATGAATCAATTGCAATGTTGAATCAGCCCTAATAGCCTTACCAAACGGTTTCCTAGTTGCTTTTCCAGCAAGACAGTGCTTACATATAGACAAGTCAACTTTAGCACGAGTGCCGAGCAGACCCTCTCTTGCTAATCTATTCATTCTTTCTTGTCCTATATGTCCCAATCTAGCGTGCCAAATTTCATCATTAACATCAGCATCACTAGTAAGAGCAATGTTTGAAAAACAACCATTATTTCCACAATTAACATCAGGTTCTACATCAAGAACCATGAAACCGTTTGATATAAAACCATATCCAATTAACACAGAGTCAATTCTAAGTTCTACTCGACGACTGTAAAAATTCATACAATAACCCAATTCAAGAAGACAATTCACAGAAACCAAATTCCGTCGAATCTCAGGAGCATACAGGACATCATGCAGAAACAATGTACGCCCACCACGAAGGTTGAGTTTGCAAGTGCCAATTCCTTTGACTTCAATTCTTGCATTGTTTCCCACATATATCCACTTATTGCCAGCTGGTACGCGACGGTACTCCACGTACGTAGCTCGATCACGAGCTACGTGGTTCGTTGCTCCTGAATCTATAATCCACAAAGGATAAGAGTCAGCTTACAACACTGAACTAGCAACATAAAGCTCATGAAAAGAAGACAAACATGGATTTACCTTTTTCGGCTCGGTACACTCCCGAGCAAAATGGCCCTTCTTGCCACAGTTGTAGCAAGTAAGCTTGCCCTTAGGTTTCTTTCCATTCTTCTTTCCTTTCTTCTTGATTGGGTCCTGCACAGGAGTAGCACCAGCTTCTTTTCCCTTTCCCTTTCCCTTTCCTTTCTTAAACCATTTTTTCTTATTCTTGGACCCAGAACCTTCAGCTACAAAAGCTTGCTCAGAAATCCTTGCGGATTCTACTCTCTCCGCCTCCAGTTCAATATGGCGTGAGACATCAATGAAAGTCCTGATACTCTCACTGTGAGTAAGGTTCTGCTTCATTGTTTCTCAAGAATCAGGAAGGGAACGAATAACTGCTTGAACCTGTTGTTCGTCGGTCAACTCATGACCAGCAGTCTTAAGCTCCCGAATCATATTACCCATTTCTCTCAGATGTTGGGTCATCGTTACATTCGGGCACTTTTGACAACTGTCAAACTTGATTGTCAGTTGACGAAGCTTGCTCACACTAACTCCACTGTATCTCTCTTTCAGGGCAACCCAGACAGCATGAGCTGATGGTAGTGGCTCATACTCAAATACCAGGTCATCTACCATTGAACTAATCAATATCCCCTTTGCAGTGGAGTCCTTTTTCTTCCATGCCCTATAGGCATCAAGATCCAATCTGTACTGTGCAGTCGAACCAACAGCAGGTTCAACCATGAAATGATTTACAGCCTCCAGAACTTCTTGTTCCTCAAGAACATATTGTGTCTTGAGATGCCATATCTTATAGTTGTCCCCATACAATTTTTCTCCCTTGTTCAGTTCAGCTATGATGTTCTTGGTTGCCATGATCTATCATAAATAAACATATTATTCATTAATTCAGTGTATATCATATGCACATAATTTTGTTTTGATTGACTCAATGTAAACTTGACTTGGATTTACGAAATCAAGTGATAACTACGTTTCCACTCATCATTCGCATAATCCAATCTAATTAACATTGATCAATTATATTACATACATCCCATTAAACGAACTAATCATTTGTCTTAAATATGAACTAATCATATAAATGAACTAATCATTTGTCTTATAAATGAACTAATCATTGAATATGAACTGATCATATAATGAACTAATCATTGACAAGTCAGTTAACACATAACATAACTTTATTTAATAGGCTTAACGAGCAGGTACAAACAAAGAGAATTCAACGAACTAGATAAGTTGACATCATTCCCATAATAAAAAATATTATGGCAGTGGCTATCACTCTCTCGTTCATCTCTTTTTTTTTGTTTCTTCTCCTTTGTCTTGCTGTCGTGCGATCAACCACCCACGGACCAATCACTCTCTTTCACAAGCCAAATCCCTCACGATTTGAATCTCCCTTCACAACTACATAAGTTGACTCATAAGTAATGGTCTTACCTCTATTTATACTCAACAAATAGTGACGGACTGTCCATGTGAGTGGACCAATCTCAGCCTGCCAACATGCTCATCGAGACTTTTTCAAATGTAACAAATATATTCACACTGAATAGATCATGACATTTCATTTGTAACAAATACATTTACAATGTGTTACATCTTGCGTAGTCCCAAAGATCAATACTATAGCTAAAATGACACGTATAGACACAAACTTCACAACAGGGGAAAATGTCTCTTCAAAATCAATACCCTCCATTTGGGTATATCCTTTTGCAACCAGACGAGCTTTGTATTTATTAATCGATCCATCTGCCTTCCTCTTGATTTTGAGAATCCATTTATTCCCAATAGCCCTTCGGCCTGGAGGAAGATCGATTAAATCCCAAACTTGATTCTTTCTCATAGACTCCATTTCTTCATCCATTGCAATTCTCCATTTTTCTCTAACTGAGCATCTCAATGCTTCCTCAACCGTTCGAGGTTCTTCATCGTCAACTGGGAGAATCATTAATGCCTCATTTTCAATGTCAAACCTTCTCCGAGGAATAATCTTACGATTACTTCTCGCAGGTTTGACTGTTGAGAAACTAATTCACTTATAGGCAATTCACTCCCACTAGGTTGACTAGATTCAGGCATTCCTTGAGATTCCTGATCTGTTAATGGAGGAACAGTATCCTCCTCCTCTACTGCAAATAGAGGAGTTGATTTATCAACTTCACCTCTTGTTGGGAACTCAGTTTCGAGAAAAGTAGCATCTCTTGACTCAATTTCAGAGATGGTTCCATCTTGCTGCTCACCAATAAAAGCATAACACTTAGTGGTATCAGAGCAGATTGTAAAAGCATGAAAAAAAATCATTTTTTTACCTTTGCGATGAACACCTCGCGTTGTTAATCGCTTGAAATCGCCACTGTTCTTCTCGGCGTTTTCATCCCCTGGCCGACGATCGCCGACGATCGCTTCACGTGCGGAAGATGCTCCATGGCGTTGGTGATGGCAAGAAAAAATTAGGCTGGGTGGGGAAAAAGCATACGCGAAGAAGAAGATGAAAGGAGGCTGTTTTGGCGTTGAGCGGCGGCTGCGTGCGGTTGAGAGGAAGGAGATTAGGTTTCGGGGTTTTTTAAGGAGGATAAGTTGGTTTTTTTTCTATTAAAAAAAAAAATTTATTCCGAAACCTATTCAACACTCTGCAAAACACAAATGCCACGCTGCTGCCCAGGGAGGATCGAACCGACGACCTCCTCTTCGAAGGCAAACAGACCCAACCAGTAGGTCTATTCGGTTATTCGTTTAGATTTGGTTCAACTTAATTAAATTAGATTCTAGTTTAGTTTAAAAATGATTAAGTTGGTCAAATCGGTTTTGATTAAACCATTAGTTGATTTAACCAAACCATTTTGATCAAATAATCTGAACTAAACAGACTGGTTTGATCGTTATGTTGAATCTCAAATTTAAATAGGCTTAATTGTAGCTACAAACAAAAGGAAAGTATATATGCCTTTATTTATTCCTGTTGTGAATTGAATTGAACCAGTTTTGTTACTGGTTTGTCGGTTTTGTACTGACATTGTGTATTTCAATTCCAGATGCCGAGATTTATTACCACAATGACTCGTCGAGATGTGCGACGTAATCATTTGAGGGAACAGATAGAGGAGATTGACTTCCTCCCGCATCTAGGCATCCTAGGGCATATGGGAAGGCTTGATCGTCTATTTTGGAAACTCGAACAGGAAGAGTTCCCAGTCCTAGATAACTACCGGATCGGGGCATTGATTAGTTCTTTGCCGAGACGTGCTGAAGTAGCTGCAAGAGGTATTTGGGGATGCTACGAAGGACGTATCTCATATACCCAGTTGTGCACAGAACTACTTCACCAGAATTTTTCAGAAGAGGATCTGGAAGATTCTAAGGACGATCTAGAAGAGGATCTGGAAGATTCTGAGGACGATCTAGAAGAGGATCTGGAAGATTCTCAGGACGATCTGGAAGAGGATCCTGAAGAATTTGAAGAGGATCCAGAGATGGATCTGATTGAAGAATTCCAAGGAGATCCTGAGGAAATCGAGTGGGATCCAATTGAAGATTCTGAGGAGGACCCAGAGGAAGATCCCGAAATGTTCGAGGACGATCCTGATATGTTCGAGGATGATCCCGAAATATTCGAGGGAGATCCCGAAATGCCTGGGGAAAACCCTGAAATATTTGAGGAAGACCTTGATATTGAAATGATCGAGGAAGATCCTGAAATATTTGAGGAAGAACCGATAGAATCTGTGGAAGATCCCGAGCCTGATCAGATTGGCCAATTAGAGATGAACGAGAGAGTGATAGCCACTGCCATAATATTTTTTATTATGGGAATGATGTCAACTTATCTAGTTCGTTGAATTCTCTTTGTTTGTACCTACTCGTTAAGCCTATTAAATAAAGTTATGTTATGTGTTAACTGACTTGTCAATGATTAGTTCATTATATGATCAGTTCATATTCAATGATTAGTTCATTTATAAGACAAATGATTAGTTCATATTTAAGACAAATGATTAGTTCGTTTAATGGGATGTATGTAATATAATTGATCAATGTTAATTAGATTGGATTATGCGAATGATGAGTGGAAACGTAGTTATCACTTGATTTCGTAAATCCAAGTCAAGTTTACATTGAGTCAATCAAAAAAAAATTATGTGCATATGATATACACTGAATTAATGAATAATATGTTTATTTATGATAGATCATGGCAACCAAGAACATCATAGCTGAACTGAACAAGGGAGAAAAATTATATGGGGACAACTATAAGATATGACATCTCAAGATACAATATGTTCTTGAGGAACAAGAAGTTCTGGAGGCTGTAAATCATTTCATGGTTGAACCTGCTGTTGGTTCGACTGCACAGTACAGATTGGATCTTGATGCCTATAGGGCATGGAAGAAAAAGGACTCTACTGCAAAGGGGATATTGATTAGTTCAATGGTAGATGACCTGGTATTTGAGTATGAGCCACTACCATCAGCTCATGCTGTCTGGGTTGCCCTGAAAGAGAGATACAATGGAGTTAGTGTGAGCAAGCTTCGTCAACTGACAATCAAGTTTGACAGTTGTAAAATGCGCCCGAATGTAACGATGACCCAACATCTGAGAGAAATGGGTAATATGATTCGGGAGCTTAAGACTGCTGGTCATGAGTTGACCGACGAACAACAGGTTCAAGCAGTTATTCGTTCCCTTCCTGATTCTTGGGA